>AWOL01S0006960.1:105041-193130 GCA_000715115.1 Nicotiana otophora | reverse complement strand
CGTTCCTTCATCGCGAACGCGAGCCATGCCTCGCAAACGCGAAGGCCAGGGGGGAGTAATCATCGCGAACGCGAGCTGGGTCTCGCGAACGCGAAGGCTTGGCAGCCAGTACCTTTCGTGAACGCGACAGTACTCTGGCGAACGCGATGAATACTGTTGCCCAACACTTAACAGAATCCAAAGACGAGATTTTAGCCAAAAACTCATTTTTCTCTAAAACCAAACGGTGAGAGGCGATTTTTCAAGAGTCATTTCTTCCCCAAATTGTTGGTAAGTGGTCTAAACCATTTTATTTCAATTACCCATTACATGTCTTGAATTTTCAACCTAAAATCTAGAGTCTTCGTGGTAGAATTAAGGGTTAGGGTAGAAACTAGGGTTTTCAGGAATTTGAGGATTTAGACCTCAATTTGAGGTCGGATTCCAAAACTAATTACATATTCAGGCTCGGGGGTGAATGGGTAAAAGAATTTTGGTCCGAACCTTGGGTTGTGACCAAGCGGGCCCGGGGTCGATTTTTCGACTTTTTGGAGGAAAATTTGGAAAATTTAATTTATGCAATATAATTGATTCCTTTAGAAATATTTGGTATTATTGAGTCATTTTTGAATCGATACGAGTGGTTTGAAGGTGAATTCCAAAGTAAAAGCTGTGATTGAGAATTAAGTGGCTTTCTGAGAGAGGTAAGTGTTTTGTCTAACCCTGACTTGAGGGAATTAGGAACCTTAGATTATTTGCTAAGTGAAATCCATGTGAGCGGCGTATATGTGAGGTGACGAGTACTTATGCGCCGCCAATTTACCTGTTTTCCATGTTTCTCTGTTTTTCTTATATTGTCTTTTCCTATGTCAAATTGCTATTTGTTATGCTAGTGTTGTTCAATTTATCGTTCTTATCATGTTTACGGATTTTCTAGTGATAATAATGTTCTTATTTCAAAGTTGAGATTGATATTATGGAACCAAATAATGAAGTAAGGTTTGTACTTGTTATTCTATCCCCCTGTTGTTATTTATGCATTGCATTATGGTAAGGGAGAGTGTTAGTGCACAAAGGGTGATGTCGTGCCATATTGCGAGTGTTAATGCACGAAGGGTGATGCCGTGCCATATTGTGAGTGTTAATGCACGAAGGGTTATGTCGTGCCATGATATGAGAGTAAAAGCACGAAGGTTGATGCCGTGCTGTTTCTATTAATTTTATGGTGAGATTGAGAGTAAAAGCACGAAGGGTGATGCCGTGCATTTTTCCTTACTGTATTCACTATTCCTATTGATTCATGGTATATTGATTATTCCTCTGATCATTTTGTTATAGTTCTTTATCTTGTATTCCCTCAGTATGTCCCCCTCTTGACATTTCCTGTTTAGTTCTTCATTTCTGTTGTTTGCACATACACTGTTAAATTGTACAGGTTGATTTGTAGGTGCCTTACCTTAGCCTCGTCACTACTTCGTCGAGGTTAGGCTCAACACTTACCAGTACATGGGGTCGGTTGTACTGATGCTGCACTCTGCACTTTCTGTGCAGATTCTGATACCGGCTCAGGTTGATCGAGATTTTGCTATTGGTCCGCTGTCTGAAGACTCAAGATCGATCTGTCGGTGTTCACAGACCTTGAAGTCCCCGCCTATCTTTTTTGTTCTACTGTTTCTTTCACTCAGACATTTGTATTTCTTTCAGGCTATTACTTGTAGTAAATTCTAGAATGCTCGTGAATTGTGACTCCAGATCCGGGTGGTAGTAATTAATATAGTTTTGTGATATTCCGCACTTATTATATTTCATTTTAGTTAATTATTGTTATTTACTGAATGAAAATAAGGAATTGGTTAATGATTCTCTAGCGTTGGCTTGCTTGGCAAGTGAAATGTTATGCGCCATCACGGTCCCGTTGGTGGGAAATTTCGGGTCGTGACAGATCCTGATTCTGTTATAAAAAGGATAGTTTCTTTTAATTTGATTCGGTTCCGAATATTGAGGTGAAACCTCCTATTATGCTCCGGTTATGTGTGTGCTTCGTAATTTTTGTGACCCACTTATAAGTTTATCCCTGTTGGGAGATTTGAAGATGTGAGCTCGTGTCTGTCATTTATTTTTGTACACCATTAAGGGCTATAAGTCCAAAAGTAATTTTTATTATTCATTACAGTGGGTTTAATGTGTTTCGGAATAATTGATTCCAATATTTATGAATTATATGCCCTACCAGTATGAGGGTTCATTATGTGTTGTGAAAACTGTTTATGAAATATATTGAAAAGAAGAAAGAAAGGAAATTGAAATTTCAGTTGGCACAATGTGCAAACTACTTGTGATTCGGAGTTGAGGACGAGATCCTCGCTTTTTTATATGATGGAAAATATTTAAACCGGGCTACAAGCCGCGATAGAAGTTATATAAGGACGAGGTCCTTGTGGTGAAATATTTATGAGTTTAAAATTCTCCCTTTGTGAAATTTAATTTGTACAATAATATTAATAGGGAGTCATGCCTGTTAGGCTTATCTGATAATTCTCGTATATTTTCTATGCATATTCAGCCATTTTCGTGCTGTAAATATTGAGTTTTAACCTATGAGATGAGTGCTTTGGTGGCGTTAAATATGACTCATTAATCCGAGTAAGTAATCATGAAGTCTTCATGCCTCACATTTTGTTGTCAGTGTTGTGAAAATTCGAAATGAGGTGGTGGTTAATATGAGATTAATTGATGATGCTGGAATTAATTATGGACAGCTTTTACGACCAGAGGTGTGGTGATGAGAATACATATGATGTGCTTCATGTCCTTATATCATTATGATAATGCAGTGCTTGTGATGCTGAGATTGGTGTTATTGATATATACCTTATGGTATTTTGTTGGGTTGTGGATGTGTTGTTAGGAGTTGTTTTGGTGTTACTCTGGCAGGTGGATAGGCCCAATTACAGGGGAGACACTGCCGAAATATTTGAAAAATTTGGGAGTTAGTAAAATTTGGAGGATTGAGATTTGCAAAGGAAGAGATAAGTTATGTTATGTGTTTCAGGGCGAATGATCCTAAGTGGGGAAGAATGTAACACCCCAGAAAAGTTTTGAAGTACTTCAACACTATCAAGAAAGTTGATGTGTGCGTAGGCACGAGTTGCTATAGCCAGTTGAGACTACAATCGTGTGTTGTTGTGAAAATCATGTCTTTTGAAAATGTTTAGAGTGTAAGAATTAGTCTTAAAGTTCACAAATATGGATAAAAGAAATAATCTCAAATGAGATGGTGTTGTCGGGCTTATCTCAAATACGGTAACGTGGGATTAACCGTAAGTATATGTGTAAAAGTAAAATTATCAATTTGGTAACCTCAGAATAATTCTTAGCACGTTCGAGGGCGAACGTTTATTTAAGAGGTGGAGAATGTAACGAACCGACTTGTCGTTTTAAGAATTAATGCCCCGTTCAGTGACTTAAGGTCTCGAGCAACTTCACAATATGTATTATAACCCGCGGGTGTGGTCGAGTTTGATTTTCGGAAGATTCGGAATTTAATTAAAAGAACAATTCTTATTTAGAAGCTTAAAATGGAAAGAATTGACTGGAGAGTTAACTTTTGAGCAAACGACCTCAGGATAGAATTTTGATGATGTCAATAGCTTTGTATGGTGATTTCGGACTTCGACATCTGTCCGGATTCAGATTTGGAAGTCCGTAGGACAATTCGACGCATTTTGGCGAAAGTTAAAAAAATAGAAGATTTTTGAAAATCCTACCAAAGGATGAATTTTTGATAACGAGGTCGGATTTTGATTCCGGAAATGGGAATAGCTCCATTACGTCAATTATGACTTGTGTGGAAAATTTAAAATTATTCCGGATTGATTTGATACATTTCGGCGCAAAATATAGAAGTTGGAAGATTTGAAAAACTTATAATTCGATTTGATGCGCAATTCGTAATTTTGGCATTGTTTGACATGGTTTGAAGCTTCGACTAAGTTCGTATTGTATTTGGGAGATGTTGGTATAATTGGTTGAGGCCCCGGGGGTCTTGGGCGAGTTTCGGATGGTTAAACAGGCCAAAATTGGACTTGAAAGAACTATTGGAAATCTGCCACTGGTGTCATCGCATCTGCGATAAAATTGATCGCAGATGCGAGATTGAGGTCGCAGAAGCGAAGGGAGCAGGCCTAGGCAGTGGCCTTAGGTGCGAAAACTATCCCGCACCTGCGAGACCGCAAAAGCGGAACTTCTCCATAGGTGCGAGCTTTGTGGTTGGGAAGTGACCTTGCAGAAGCATGCATTTGCTTGCAAAAGCGAGAACAGAGGTGCGAAAAATTAATCCACAGGTGCGAAACTGGGCAGAATCATAAGGACCAAAAATGGTCATTGTTGGCATTTTGTTTTGGAATTTTTGGAGCTCGGATTTGGGCGATTCTGGAGGGATTCTTCACAAGCTTGGTTGGGGTAATTGTTCTATATCCTAAAATGTTTATATTTCATGAATCTATGATTATATTCATCGTTTAGTTCG
The DNA here is from genome assembly GCA_000715115.1 of Nicotiana otophora. NCBI lineage: Eukaryota > Viridiplantae > Streptophyta > Magnoliopsida > Solanales > Solanaceae > Nicotiana > Nicotiana otophora. The sequence goes on along the minus strand of AWOL01S0006960.1, from coordinate 188,623 downwards.
GATTTAAATGGAAGAAATCAAGATTTTTACAAAATCTTCCAAAAATAAAAATTTAAGATTTGGAGGTCGAGTTGTTATTAAAATTTGATAAAATTGATATGGTTAAACTCGTATCGGAATGGGTGTTCGGATTTCATGAAAATTATGCCGGGTTCCAAAGGGCGAGCCCCGCATTGACTTTTGTTGACTTTTTGGAATAAATTTTTAAGTCGATATTTTATTATCCGGAATCGTTTCCGATGAATTTTAATGAAGTTATACAATTGAATTGGATATATTTGAGCTGTTCGGAGGTCAATTCAAGCAAGAAATCTATTTTAGAATATCGGCTTAACTTCAAAAAGGTAAGTGTCTTGCTTAACCTCAAGTGGGGGAATTACCCCTTTGGCATCGAGTCTTATGTGCCATTTGTAAAATATGAAAAGTCGTGTACGCGAGGTGACGAGTACGTACTCGGGCTTATATGTGAAAAATTCATTGAGTTAAATTCTTAGGCATATTGTGTAGTAAATTGAATAATTATTGGCATATATTTAATCATCTATTTGTCGTGCCTAAATCCTTGATATTGAATCTGTTGTTATATGACAATTTGATGTGATTGTTACTTGAAATATTTATGAAATGTCATGAGTATTGTTGGTTTAATATTTCTTGGAAATTAATTTCAATATGAATTTTCCCTATGTAAATAATTAATTAAGCAAGTTTAAAAAGAAGGGTTAATATAATTATTTAAATTTAGATTAATGAAGGTTTTGCTTTATGCTAAGTAATTTCTATCTCTACTGATTATTTTTGTGGTGTTAAACACATTTTGTGGAGCCTTCGGCTATCTATTGTGAAATTAATTGATTTGGTTGTGTCTTTGGAATTTTGGTTGTGGCCATTGGGCAAGTTGTGATATGAATTGATTTTGTTATGTTGCCGTGATAATTTGCCGTGTAAATTGTTGTGATGTGTGAGTTATTATTTTGAGGAGATAGGAGGGGGGAGGGGCATTTCACCGATGGTATTATGTGGGTATAAGGGTGGCATTTCACTGTTGTTGTGTTTGTTGGAATATTGTCTAGGCGGAGTGATAAGGCCGTCTATAGGAGCGATACGGGTGGCAATAGGAGGGATACGGGTGGCTATTGATATTGTCTAAGCGGAGCGATAAGGGTGGCTATAGGTGCGATAAGAGTGGCAATAAGAGCGATAAGGGTGACTATTATCAGGGACGATATGTGATGATGTGGAGTTATGGTGTTGGTGATTTTCATGTGATATTGTGATTTTCTTGTGTTTATTTTTATACCCTGTGCAAATTGTCTTGTTGTTGGTAAATTAATAATAATCTGATTTATGTTGAAATTAGGAGCCTGTGGCTATTGCCAGGCAGATTATAAAATAAAATGTGGGAACGAGGTGCTGTGAGTAAATAATGAGGATATTGGCGCATAAATTGTTCATGCAGTTGTGATATGAAATGTGGGCACAAGGTGTTTTGATTAATTGATAATGATATTTGGCACGTGAATTGTCCATGCAGTTGTAATATAAAATGAGGGCACGAGGCGCCGGGAAAATAATATGATTTAATGATAGGCACGAAGTGCCGTGGAAATATGAAAAATGGGCTGAGACTCATGTTTACGAAAAATATAAAATGGGGCTGAGACCCGTATAATTTATGATTTTGAAATGAGGTATCACATGGTGACTTTATAATTTGAAAGAATTATATTCAAAATATTTATTTGGAGGGATTTTTATTTATAAAGTATTATATGAAAGAATTATATTTGAAAGATAATTATTTGAGAACACTATATTTGAAAGAGAGTTATTTGGAAGAATTATATGTGAAGGATATTTATTTGAAAAACTTGAATTAATTGGGCGTACATGTATTTATTAATTGTTGAGTAATATTTATGGTATTCTTGTTTTCTTGCTGTGCATATCACTAGTTATTTTATCCTACTCTTATTGTTATCTGTTTCCTATTATTTTGTATATTATATTGCACAGGCTATTAGACTAGTGGGTGTCTTGACTGTACCTCGTCTCTACTCCACTGAGGTTAGTCTTGATACTTGCTGGGTACCGACCGTAGTGTACTCATACTACACTTCTGTACATTTTTGTGCAGAGCCAAGTACTGGAGATATCGGACTTGAGCAGAGTTAAAGCGGGATCGTAAGGATTCAAGATAGAGCTTCTTGGTCATCGCAGTCCCTTGGAGTCTTTTTCATTTCATTATACTGTTAATTTGTAATCCAACAGTATTGTATATTCGGTCCTCGTGACCATTCCATGTATTCAGTTAGAGTTTGTGACTCAGTACTACCCGTCGTGGGAGGTTTTATATTCATATTTGTTCCGCTGTCAGTTTTGATTATTTATTTAATTAAAAAAAAGGCTCCAAAATGTAATTGAAATCGGCTTACCTAGTCTTAGAGACTAGGTGCCATTACGACGCCTGTGGTGGGATTTTTGGGTCGTGACAGTAATCATGGATCTCCACTGTTTTGTTTCTTTCTACCCTGATTTTTACCTGTTTCGGGACCTTTCCACTGGGAAGGTGAAGGAAATTGGTAGAGAAAAGGATGGCATTTACCTGCTAGTTCCTAAATCTTCTACTAGAACTGGACATAATGAGCAACTAGTAGCACAAGGACTCAATGTGCAAGCAACCAAGGAGGATCTACTACTCTGGCATAAAAGATTAGCATCTATATCTGGAGGGTCTATGAAAGAATTACTTGGTACAAGTTAGAGGATTGTAAATCCATTGTAGAAAGCTGTGATGATTGTCCACTAGCTAGACATGTACGACAGGCTTTTCCTATGAGTAGTAGAACGTCTATTAAAACCTTTTAATTGCTACACCTAGATGTGTGGGGACCCTATAACACACCAACGTTTGATGAAAATAAATATTTTCTTACAATTGTGGATGACTTTTCTCATGTGACCTGGATATTCCTTTTAAAACTAAAAGGTGATGTGATAACTGTTCTTAAATCTTTCTTGAAGTTGATACAAGCTCAATTTAATGGATTAGTACATATTGTTAGCTCTGACAATGGTGGTGAGTTTGTCAGCTCATCAATGTAACATTTGTTTAAGTCATTAGGTATATTTCATCAAAGAACATGTACTTATACACCTCAGCAGAATGGTATAGCTGAGAGAAAGCACAGAACCTTCTAGAGGTTGCAAGGGCAATTAGATTTCAAGGGCATATTCCACTACATTTTTGGGGACATTGTGTTTTAGCTCAACATATGTGATCAATAGATTTCCATCACAAACACTTGCTGGAAAGTCACTTTATGAGCTTCTATTTGGGAAGAAACCATCTGTCACTCATTTGACGACAATTGGATGCCTTTGCTATGCTAGTGTTATGCCAAGAACTGACAAGTTTGCAAGCAGGGCAGCAAAGGCAGTTTTCATGGGATATTTTGGTATCACCAAAGCTTATGTGTTGTATTATTTGGAAAGGCACATATTTTTTGTCAATAGAGATGTGATTTTCAAAGAGACTGTATTTCCATTCCAACTTAACAAGGATCCCCCAATACACCCATCCTTGGGATCCTTTCCAGATGAATTGCCTACTACTGACAGTATGATAGAAGATATGCCTAATGATACAACTTGTACTCCTGTTACCACACCAACTTCTTATTCTGCAGAAGTTATTCACTCAACTAATGTTGGTGTCTCTCATTCTACTCCTACTCCTACTACTAAACATACTCCACCTACAATTTCAAATCCTGTTGAAATTGTTGAAGCGACTACTCTTCCTTTTGAAATAGACACTACAACCATTACTCTAAGGAGGTCATAGAGGGATTCTAAAGAACCAACTTGGATGATAGATTATGTCACTAACAGAACTTTTGAGAACCATGTTTTATATCCTATTGGTGACTATGTTTCTTATGCTAGATTGTCAATTTACTATCAAGCTTATCTGAGTGTGTTATCTTCTATAGTGGAACCTAAGTCTTTTCAGGAAGCCTCGAAGGATAGGAGATGGGTTGAAGCCATGCACCAAAAATTCAAGCAATGCAAGATAATAAGACCTGGGAACTAGTTCCCTTACCTGAAGGGAAAAAGCTAATTATATGTAAATGGGGATATAAGGTAAATCTCAAAGATGATGGTGAAGTAGAAAGGTTTAAGGCACAACTTGTTGCTAAGGGTTATAACCAAAGATAGGGTCTTGATTACCATAATACATTATCTCCAGTGGTTAAGATTGCTACAGTCAGAACTGTTTTTTCTCTTGCTACAGTACTGTCACGACCCGAAATTTCTACCTTCGGGACCGTGATGGCGCCTAATATTTCACTTGCTAGGCAAGCCAACGTTAGAATAATCTTAACTAGTTTTTTACAATTCAAATTAAACGGATGTCAATTACGGAAATAAAGAGCGGAAAACCATAACAACTGAATCATCCAAATACATCCCCGAATCTGGTGTCACAAGTGCATGAGCTACTAGAATAATACAAATAAAGGTCTGAATAAAATTCAAGCTGTTTGAAAGATAATACACAGCTAAGATAAAGTAGAAGGGGACTTCAGAACTGCAGACGATGTATAGTTATACCTCAAGTCTCCTCTAGGTAGCTGAATCCGAGCAAGTCTATGGTACGCTGCTGGGACCAACTCCAAAATCTACACAAGAAGTGCAGAGTGTAGTATTAGTACAACTGACCCCATGTATTCCGTAAGTGTCGAGCCTAACCTCAACAAAGTAGTGACGAGGCTATGACAAGACACATACGTAACAACCTGTGCAAGTATATACATGTATGAAGCAATATTGAACACAGTAATTAACAAATTTTTCAAATTTGGGAGGGAACATGTGAAGGGAAATGGTATAAATATTTCAGCCAGGGAAGTGTCATGTAGCAGCCACACAATTCATCAACAACAAAATAAGTAGCTGAAATATAAAAATGGCACGGCACCACCCTTCGTACTTTTACTGTCATCCTTACCATGGAATGATAAATAAATAATATGAATGGCACGACATCACCCTTCGTGCTTTAACGCTCTTTCTTACTACAATATGATGAATAAATATTTTAAATGGCACGACATCACCCTTCATGCTTTGACTTTCTTCCTCACTTTATAAAATAATAAATAATAATGTGAAAATGGCACGGCATCACCCTTCGTGCTTTTATACTCTTCCTCACCATGACAATAATAATATAAATAGTATAAATAGCAGGACATCACCCTTCGTACTTTTACACTCTTCCTTACCATAAAAATAATAATATAAATTTGAAAGAGTATTTAAATGCGGGGATCTATACTTATCAATCAATTCAATACGAGAATACCGACCTCACCTTCCAAAATATTCAACAATAATTAAATTAGAAATAATTTCATGAAAAATAATCAAATAAATAATAATAAACTTAAGCAGGAATATCTTAAATAAATAGGCAATTATTAAAAATGAATAAATTCCACCCGCATTCTTTGACTCAACCAAAATGCATAAGTACTCGTCTCCTCACATATATGTTGCACCCGTATATTAAATCACGTAGCAAATAGACAAACAAGTCCTACTCCCTCAAGTCAAGGTTAACCACGACACTTACCTCGCTTTGCAACCAACTGGTGTTCGAATTCCTCGAATCTAGTCACAAACAATTCAATATACTCAACACGAATTATAGAAACCAATTCTATATGAAAATACTAAACTTTTAATAAAAATCTGAAATTCAATTCAAAAATCAACAGTGGGGCCTCACGTCTCAAAACCCGACAAAAGTTACAAAGTGTGAATGCCCATACAACTACGAGTCCAACCATATAAATTTTATCAAATTCCGACATCAACTCGACCTTTAAATCCCCAAATCTTATTTTCAAATTCTTAGGCCCAAATCCTCGAATTTCACCTCAAACATACGTAATCTAGTCGAAATACTCAATGATAATTCAATATTATTGACTAACAATGATCACAAGTGACTTACCTTAAGTTTTCCCATGAATTCCCTCTGAAAAGTTGCCCCAAAACGTGCTTGAAATATCCAAAATGACAAAAATATCGGAACCCCTATGTTTTTAACGCTACCAATGTTTCCGCATCTGCGATGCACTTGGACGCATCTGCGAGGATTGCCTCCACTTCTGCAACATCTCACGCTTCCGCGTACTTGCTTCTGCGAAGAGGCTGCCCGCTTCTGTGAAGCAGCTCGCCCGTCCGTGTTCCGCTTCTGCGATCAACAAGCTGCTTATGCGGCTTCGTAGATGCGGCAAAAGCTCCGCACCTGCACACATTGCCCAGCCCCTCTCCATGCCACTTCTGCGATGCTCATCTCTCTTCTGCGAGCTCGCACCTGCGGTCAAACATCCGCAGGTGCGATTGCACCAGAAGGCCAAAATTCCAGATTTTTCTTATGTCCAAATTTTGATTCGTTAACCATTCGAAATCTACCCGAAGCCATCGGGACCTCTACCAAATATACCAATAAGTCCTAAAATATCGTACGGACCTACTCAGGTTCTCAAATCACGCCGGGAAATGTCAAAACTACAATTCGCACCTCGATTCGAACTTAATGAATTTATGAAAAATTTAAATTTTAAAACTCGCGCTGAAACATGCCAAAGCAGCCCGGAATGACCTAAAGTTTTGCATGTAAGTCCCAAATGACATAATGGAGTTATTCCAACTTTCGGAATCAAAATCCGATCCCGATATCAATAAAAGTCAATTTATGGTCGAACTTTGAAATCTTTAAGCTTTCAAACTTCTAATATTTCAATAAATGACGATAACTCAAGCTAAGGACTTCAAAATTAAAAATTGGGCATACGCCCAAGTCTCAAATTACGATATGGACCTACCGGACTGTCAAAATACTGATCCAGGTCCGTTTGCTAAACATATTGACCGAAGTCAACTTAATTGAGTTTTAATGCACTATTTCACATTTTTATCAATTTTTCATATAAAAGCTTTTCGAAAAATATGGAATGTGCACGCAAGTCGAGGAATGCTAAATAGTGCTATTCGAGGTCTCGGTGCACAAAATTGAATGTTAAATTTAAAGATGACCTATCGGGTCATCACAAGTACATAGTTGGGTAATCTATCAATTAGATTTTTATAATGCCTTTTCTCCAATGAGATTTGCATGATGAGGTTTACATGGAGTTGCCTCAGGGTTTTGCAAGCCAGGGGGAGTCTGGTGTGGTATGCAGTCATGTAAAATCCTTTTATAGTCTCAAGCAGACAAGTAGTCAATGAAACTTAAAGCTGAAAGATGTTTTGCTACAATCTCACTTTCAACAAAGCAGCCTACACTATTCATCAAACAATATGGAACTGACATTGAAGTGATACTTGTATATGTGGATGCCATGTTGGTCACATGAAATAATTTGCAACTCATTGAGGCTACTAAAGCAACCTTACATCAAGAATTCTAAATTAAAGACTTAGGAAAATTGAAATTCTTCCTTGGGATGGTGTTCAGCAGGTCCAACAAAGGCATACTAATCAATCAAAGGAAATATGTATTGAAAATTATATCAGAATTGGGACTTGATGGTGCCAAACTATCTTAGACTCCTTTGGAAACCAATGTGAAACTAATATCTCTAGAGCTTGACAGGATGACAGGAACATCAGAAGATCATCTACTTGCGAATGCATGGGAATACCAGAGGCTTATTGGGAAATTGTAATATCTTACCATGACTAGGCCTGACATTACCTTCTCAGTTCAGACCCTCAGTCAGTTCCTACAACAACCTAAGAGATCTTATTGGGATGCAGCAATGAGATTGGTGAGGTATATTAAAAAGGAGCCAGGACTGGGGATACTATTGAGCAGCCATAGATTAAACTAGCTGAAGGTCTTTTGTGATGCAGACTGGGCATCATGTCCAAACATAAGGAAATTAGTGTCAGAGTACTTGGTCAAGTATGGATACTCCTTAGTCTCGTGAAAATCCAAGAAACAAAATACAGTCTCAAAAGTTCAGCTGAAGATGAGTATAGAAGCATGGCCATTGCTATTTCTGAGGTTGTATGGTTAACAACATTATTAAAGGAGTTGGGAACATAAGTTGAGCAACCAATTACTGTGTATAGTGACAATAAAATTGCATTAGACAAAAGATTCAAGAAGTACCGGTAAAAACACATCATGTAGGATCAAGAGATCAAGAAGCATACATATTAACAAAATGTCTTGGAAGGTGACAACATGAGTATTTGTTTGGCAAGCTAGGTGTGCTAAATGTCTTTGCACCCCTAGCTTGAGGGGGAGTGATGAAATAAGAATAACTTGAAATGCATACACGAATGGGCTATAGTTGTAAATAGGAGTGTAGACAATTAGTGGCTACTCAATTAATTCACACATGTATAGTTAATTAGGCGGTTAAAAGTGTATCATATCTTCTTTATATAGTTGTGTTCTCATTTTAAAGTGTAACCGATAATTCATTCTCAATGCAAAAATTCTCTCTCTGTATTTCTGTTCTCTACTTCTTTGCATGAGCTACACGATAGAATTAGGGCTTGACATTGCCTCTAATATGTAGAAATCATCATCTTCTCTGGATCCTGCGTGAATGTGAGATGCTTTGTTCATCGAATAACCATATATATATATATATATGTGTGTGTGTGTGTGTGTGTGTGTGTGTTTGGTTCGCATATATATCCACAAACTCAATTTCCTGCATACAGGCTTCATGCTATCTGGAAGCAAGTGAATGGAATTCTGTTTAACTGGCCAATTTGTAGTAAGTTATCATTTTTGTCCAGAAAGGCAACCACAACTGATATTGTTCAAAACCTACAATTATTCCTTAAATGGTTAAGCAAATCACAAATAGAGAACTTACTTGTTATTCATGTAGCAGAAGCACAAATTTGAACCACAGTTAGAATTACTGGTGGCTGGTAGTTGTCATGATATATCCAAGCAACCCCAATATCACAATCTAAACTTAGCATTTGATTGAGAGGCTTAGAGAGCAATCTATATTTTTTAGTACTTATATTAAAATAATTAGGGTTAACTTTAATAACCCTAATGGACCTTAAAACACCCCTTATGGGTGGACCCATATTTCCTATGAGATCAAACATCATAAATCATAGTAGTACATAGCAATGATTATCTATCTATAATATATTAAAAACACAGAGGCCCTTAGCGAAATTTCGTTCGTCTTTTTTGCCCTATAAAAATAGATCTCCTATTGGATAAATCGTAATTTAAGTTACTTTCCTAATATTTAGGGTTTTAAAATCAACTAAAATCTTACTTTCCTAATATTTAAGAGTTTAAAGGTTTTACTTTACATAAATTATTTTCTTATTTAAATAATATAACATTAATTTTAATAAAGGCTTTAAAAAAGGCTTACGTCCAGTGTATTTAGGACCTCATATGGAGAAATTTATAAACCTTATACGACATGTAAGTTTCAAAGAGTGGGACTAACTGAAAAGAAAATTAACATTTTCTTCTAACAGACAATGAAAAAATATCATTTTTTACATAGATTTGAACAAGAAGTAAATAATACAAATTGAATTTTTAATACAACAATATAATTTTTTTTATCGAAAAACTATTGTTTTCTTTATTGACATTTTTTTAGAGGCAACCAAGTTACAATTTCAAAAATTAGAAAACGGCAAGTCTTAGAGGAATAATTCAAAATCTATGTAATTAACTTACCATTATGTGCTTCCAATAAGATATTAGAAGTAATAAATCAACAAACAATTTAATACTCTAATTAATTACGAAAAATAGATTAATGAATATAGCTATTTGCAAATTATTACTACTAATGGAGCTTTTGACGAGTCAAATGGTTGTTGTTAGATTGAGTGCCCGTATGAATTACTAAAGAACTTGGTTCTTTACCGTGTTCCTTAAACGTGAAGTAAAATAAGCAGTAAAGTAAACACATCGATTTTTACGTGGAAAATCATCCGGCTCAAAAGGTGCAAAAACCACGACCTACTACGTAAGATTTTTAACTTCAACTCCACTAGAACAATGAGACAAAATATATCAATTACATGACTGTAATTCAATACTCTCCAGTACTCCTACTACGACTATTTGATTTACAAGTTACTTTAACTTGTATAGCAAACACTCACTCCAACTCACTAATTGTTTGTGACACTTGATTACAACTCGATTTTCTAAAATAAATTCACTAGACTGACTCAAGAAGAACACAATACTGGTACTCGACTAGAGTGAATAAAATGTAGTTCTTTAGTTGATGTGTGAAAGGATAATCTCATAAGTCAAAAATAGATAGTATTTAAACGCCTCGACTTCAAGATCTTCAAGGAGTCCTATGCATAATCATCTTCTCGTTTGATGAGACTCCTACTGTTCCAAGGACTCCACAAGTTTTGGGACTCTTGCCTCTTAATGAAATATTCGTATCTTCTTGGGCAACAACTCTTATCACATGTAACAGCCTTCTTCCACCAAACTCAGACTTGGATAACTTTGAGATAAAGTTATTGTCTTGCACAGATGTACAATCATCAATCAGAGAAGCTGGTCCTTTGCCCTGAGGAACTGGTTCTTAGAACAGTGAAGCAGCTTCGTTGAGGACCTGGTTCTTCGAATATTGCATCTAAACAAACTTTGTTAATCATCAAACTCTCAATACTTAAAACATTCTCCCATTTTGATGAAGACAAACTTTGTCCACACTAGAACCAGGTAATCACAACAAGACAGACTTATTCACCACCATAAACAGACATATTCACCACCCCCAACTTTATCTTCCCCCTTTTGGCATCATCGGAAAAACAAAAAGATGTTACACAGATGAAGCACAGTTAATGTAAGATTCAAGGCCATACAGGCTACATCACAAGCTCAAGAATTATCAAGGCAAACAGACTATGTTGAAAATCCAATACTGTACGAAGCATTAAAACAGTACACGGGAAATCATTTAGTAGTGCCAAAAGAAGCCTAGGGCCTTGTCTTAAACCATTAGAACAAAATAAACTAAACATACTGCAAGCTAATCAGACTAAAAAATAAGAAAAGAAAAATTTAAAGAATCACTAGGACAGCAAAGGAAACTAAGGACACTAGGAAGGAACAAGTACATGGGTGAGAGGTAGGGGGGTCAATACTTTCACAAGAGTGGCAATATGTTGGGCATGAACTTCCATATCTCTTTTGAGCTCTTCCCTAAGGTGCCTGGTTTCTTTTGTCAGCTCATCATTGTCTGCATGAAGCTTGGCATTCTCTTTAACAGCCAACTCCAACCTCTTATTGAGCTCTATTGCCCTTCTGCTTCCAGGTAGAATAGCATATCCGGTTGATCCCCTAGCCTTGATATCCTCTAGCCATACTGCTCGAGGGTAACAACATCCAAAATATCATTGTGATTTCCATAATTAAGCTCACGAAAGGCAAACAACTAAATCAACATGAAGCCATAAGGCATAGCATGCTTTGGCTTGGAAGTGTCTGCAGCTCTTGCCATATGCTGAATCATCATGCTAGGGAGATTGATAGGTCTACCAGTGTCAAGCAGTTCAATTACAACGTGTCCAACATGGTAGCTTCATGACCTCTCTCAGACTTCTGAAGAATGCAGGAATTGACAAAATGAAACAACAGATTGTGAAAGGGAGTCATATCAGTCTTGTACACGTTCTAGGGAGCATCCAGTTCAAACTTTTGGGAGAACTTTCTTGTGACCACAATTCCGGTGTCAACATCATTGTCTATGGCTGGCCACTGTTTCTTCCAGTAATTGTCAAATCCTAAAAAAGAAATATTCAGAAGCATCCCCAGCTCCTCAGCATCAAACTCCATTTCAAACCCCCGTATATTACTTTTGACTACCTTTCCATCAAATTGGAAGTTTGCATAGAACTCTACCACAGCGGGAACACACACGGGGGGGAAAGCTTTGACAAACATGTGCTTCCATCCCTGTAGCTCAGGTTTTTCAACCTGTTGATCTATTACTTTTTCATCAGTGTTTGCAAGAATCTTCCCATTAAGCACTTTTCTGTTTCTGAACTCTGTGAGGCTACAAACCACAGCTGGCACATTCTTTCTCTTCTTTCCTCTACTGGCCCTTGTAGATGGGGTAGCAATTTTTGTAGCTTTGGCAACCTTTCTCTTTTGTGTAGTTCACACTCATCTTCTCCATCCAACTCAACCATAGGTTCCACAATTGAAACTTTATTCCTTGGCTTCTTGGCACCTCTGGACTCCTTAATGATTTGTTCATCAACAACATTTTTTTTACTCCTTGTAAGAGGATCCTGGCAGGATGAGCCACTTCTTTCCTTGTTGGGACTGTAGACTTTGTTGCTTTCACATGAGTTTTGCTGCGTTTCTTCCCTACCTCAGACAAGGGCAAGTCATCTTCATCACTACTGACCTCTTCATCTCTAGTGAAAGGAGTTAACAAGGGCCCAAGTTCCTTAGTCCTTTTATCTCCACTTGCTTCTTCTGAAGGGGCTATGGCAGTGTTCCCAATGGTCATAGAGCCTTCAAATTCCTCACTCATATTCTCATTTTCTTCCTCACTTTCTTAATCCACTCCTTCACCCTCACTTGCTCTTTCTTTATCCTCACCTTCACTCTCAAAATTACCTTCTTCTTCACTATTATTTTCTTCTTCTACAGAATCATTCACTTGTTCACCTATCCTATCATCCATCTCACTCTCCTTCTCTTTTTCAGAATCTCCTGCATTCTCACTCTTTTCCTCTTTATTAGCTATGTCTTGAGTAATATGTTCCTCATGACTGCCCACAACTCCTTCTTCCTTTTCACCCCAATTATCATCCTCATCCTCCCTTTAACTGAATGAAAGACCATCAGCTACCTCCTTTTGCACTGGTTCTTTACCCCCTTCCCCCTCAAGCACAAGCACCACAGTAGTAGTATCTACCTCTTTCTACAGATTGTCTACACTTTTTTCTACAGTGAGTTCCTCCACTTGTGGTTTATCACTTATGGGTGGAAGAGTGTCTAAGGGTGCAACATCTATAACGGATACGAGAACATCTAATTTTGAAGGAAGGAGTTGTACCTGATTGGTACTGATTCCCCCTGAACCATAGCTTCCTTGATCACTGTGTCCACTTGAGTAGTAGCATCAGAAACTACCTTGACATTCTTGACAGATTATTTTGGAGTAGCCTTCATCTTGGTTGACTTAGAGGTATTATGCGTAGTAGGCACAAATGCATGGGTGGTTGGTTTTAAAAGTGAGGGTGCAGTGGAGGTGGGGATGGTGAGAGCAACAGGAATATGGGATGGTGGTGTAAGTACAGTGGAGGATATCGATGGAGAAGGAGCAGGTGTTGGTGCGAGTTCACTTGATGGTTTGGCACTTTTCTTTGATTTGGGCTTCATGTTCTTGGATTATGCTTCAGCCTTGGATGATAATTTGGCTTTAGAAGGGGTTTGGCTGGATTTAGGCATGGTGATCAGAGAAGAGAATCGAAAAAGGGGGAAGAGAGAAATGGTTCTTGATATTGCTTCTTGATTCTTGCTTAGGGTTTGAAAACAATAGCGAGGTCTGAGAAGCTGATCATAAGGGCCTTTTAAAGACGTTACTCCTTCTTTGACTGGAATAGAGAGGGTGATCAAATTTGAGTTCTAACGGGACTTTTATAACAGTTACTTTGACTATAAGGATTTCTGGAGTAATTAAACTCTAATTGCTCTAGGATTCCCCCTTACTCTTTGACTACAAGACAACTAGAATTGATGCTAACAGGATTAGAAGTATGAGAATAGCAATAATTTAGGATATTAAGTCTCAGTGAATTAAGATAAGATGGCACGTACCTGAGTCGAAGAACCAACTCCTTAGTAACTCCTTACTTGTTTCTGCAATAAAGCTTCAACATTTCACATTAGTATCGTGCAACATAGTTATCAGCCAAATTTTCTAAGCAGGTGTGTGTGCTTAATACAAGCACGACTCTGAATCAAATACATTGTACTTGACTATTTACATCTAATTATACTTTTTCTAGCCAATCATTGGATTCAACTAGTTGGAAGTATTGATTAGACATAGTTCTAGTCTGTTTCTTTCAAAGTGATTCCTACTCAGAGATTTAATAAAAATATATGCAATTTGATCTTCAGTTTTACAAAAGTTAATTGAGATATTCCCCTTTTCAACATTGTCTCTGAGGAAAGTGATGTCTAATATCAATGTGCTTGGTTCTCTTGTGCTGACATGGATTTTTTGCAATGTTTAGACCACTAGTGTTATCACAGAAAATGGGAACACAATCAACAAAAATACCATAGTCCCTTAGTTGTTGTCTTATCCATAGCAACTCAGCACAACAGGATGCTACTGCCACATATTCATCCTCAGTTGTGGATAAGGCCACTGAGTTTTACTTCTTTGTTTCCCAAGACACCAGACAAGAACATAAAAAATGAGCTATTTCTAAAGTGTTTTTCCTGTCAACATGAAAACCTGCATAGTCAACATCAGCATAACCAACTAGATCAAAGCTATACCCTCTAGGATACCATAGGCATAGGTTAGGGGCCCCTTGAGATATCTTAGTATCCTCTTAACAACCTTCAGGTGAGATTCCTTGGAATTTGCACGCAATCTTGCACACAGTCATACACTGAATACAATATCAGGCATGCTTGTTGTGAGGTACAATAGTAACCCAATCATTCCTCTATATAGTTTCTGTTTAACATTTTTCCTTTCTTCATCAAGGTCCAGTTTTGTTGCAATGGAAATGGAAGTGTCAATGGACTTAGAGGAGTCCATGTTGAATTTCTTCAGTAGTTCCTTGATGTATTTCTGCTGATGTATCATGGTTCTAGTAAGTGTTTGCTTGATTTGCAACCCCATAAAGAAGTTCAGTTCACCCATTGACGAGGCCAATGTGTATTGGAATTTTCTGCTCGTACTCTGTCAAATTCAGTATAGTTTAATATATCGTCCCACAGAGATTGGATAATCTATGCTACAGACTTCTAATATTTTAATTACTATTTGAGAGAATCAAATTGATGAAAAGTGAGTGAGGTTTAAAACTTGTTAATTACTTAAACAAAACAATAAAATCTCAATTTCTACATTTATTTCTTAAAAGAGTAATTGCTTATTTCTAATGCAATTATATTTTTGTCACTACCCAAAATCCAACTAGTCGTGATGGCACCTAACCCAACCCGCTAGGTAAGCCAATTATCAACTATCCAATTCTTATAACAATTATTAAAGCAATTTAAGTAAAGAAAAATCTTAATTTTATACATTCCCCAAGAACTGGTAGTATAAATCATGAGCTTCTAAGAATAGAGTATATAAAGCTGGTATGAAGTAATACATCATCTGTTTGAAAAGTACATAAACAAAGTTTTATGAATCTAAAGCTACCATGAACAAGAGGCAGCAGCAACTGGAATGCAAATACATCTTCAGATCCAGCTCCCAACGAACACAACAACATCAACAGCCAACATCTGCACGGAAGGTGCAGAAGTGTTGTATGAGTACAACTGACCCCATGTACTCAATAAGTAACAAACCTAATCTTAGGTTGAAAGTAGTGACGACCTTGTACCAAGGTCGGGTCCAAAACCAATGGTCAGCAACAGTCCATAACAACGTAAAGAAAATAATACAAGAAGTAACTCAGAGATAAAATGCTCAACAAAATCATGATTTCTGAAAAATAGTTCTGCCTTTCAAATACATCAGTGAAAACTCAAAATCGTTTACCGAAGTTGCCAAAAATATGAATAAGTTTGAAAACAGTAATTTTTCCAAAATCCTTTCAATAATAAATAGGATATTTTATTTTCTTTCCAGATAACCAGTGTAAAACAAATGCATCACTATGCACATCTGTTAATATGTGTGAGAAATCATGAATGATGTGATATTGTACAGCATGAGAAAAATACATCTCTATGCTTGTATGCTATGTGTGCATGTCAATGCAATGTATCTTAGAGATGAACTCATGTACTCACACTCTCAGAGTACTCAATATCACTTTCTCACACATTCCACTCATCATGCTCAATCGCTCGGTACTATATATGGCCAATCCGGCCCAGGGAAGATCCATCCCAGAATATACACATCAACTAATCATCAGTCACTCAGTATTGAGTAAGGCTAATCCAGACCATGGAGAAGATCCATCTCCATGTATATGATACTTCGGACAAGATCCATGTCTAGGGAAGATCCATCCGTCAATAATATCAACCGCGCTCACTGGGGGTATGTGCAGACTCCAGAGAGGCTCCTTCAACCCAAGCGCTATATAAAGCCTATAAGGCCTGCTGCAGGCGGGCATCCCCGATCCACATAATAATAATTATATATATAAAGCCATCATGGCTTGCTGCAGCGTGCAGCCCGATCCTAAAATTATCCTCACAGTCAGGCCCTCGGCCTCCCTTAGTCATCAATCTCTCTAGTCTTCCTCTCATGGGATCACAATGTCATGAAAATAGCCCGAAAATGATGATATGACTTATCAATAAATAACAAAAGAGACTGAGATATGATATGCAATGAAATGAATATGACTGATTATAAATTTTCAATTTAAACAAATAATTCACAGCAATATGACCTCTGTTGATCCCAATAATACTGGCACATAGCCTCAACATGATTTTTAATATGATTCTCAGCTAAATTTCTTTATCACATAAAACTGCATAGAAAATGCCAATATTATTTGACTACAAAAATTCCACGGAACCAATTACGTCACAATTTCTATGGTGCACGCCCACACGCCCGTCACCTAGAATGTGCGTCACCTCCCAACAATTTACATAATACATATATTCAGGGTTCATACCCTCAACTCTAAGATTAGAAGAGTTACTTACCTCGAACAAGACAAATCCAATGCCGAACAAGCTAACAATGCTCCAGAAATCCCATTCTGCGCGTATCAACTTCTGAACGGCTCGAATCTAGCCACAATAAATTCTATTTAGTCCACATAAATTATAGGAATTAATTCCATATCAAAATACTAATAGTTTTCCATAAAATCCAAAATTACACTCCAAAAATTGCCCATGGGGCCCATGTCTCAGAATCCGATGAAACTCACAAAATTCGACAACCCATCCAATTGCAAGTTCAACCATACTAATTTCACTGAATTCCGACTCCAAATCGAAGTTCAAAACTCAAAAATTCATATTATGAACTTTAGACAACACCCCCAATTTACACTTTAAATTCATCAACCAATTGCTAAAAATGAAGATAGATTCATGGAATATAATTACAAGGGAGTCAAGAACACTTACCCCAAGTTGTGTGAAAAACGTCCTCTCCAAAGTCGCCCAAACCGAGCTCCAAAATGTCCAAAGTGAGAAAAATATTGGAAAACCTCGTATTTAGCACTGCCCAGGCATTTTCGCACCTGCGGAGCCTAGGCTCACACCTGCGCGCCTGCTGGTGCGAAAAATCTGGGCGCACCTATGAAAATGACTAACTCCGGCTGCCTCCGCTCCTGCGACCAATGATCCGCATCTCCGCTATCGCAGGTGCGGAGAAACCATCGCACCTGCGACCCCTGCTGGTCTCCACCCCTTCCGCACTTGTGCTCAATATGCCGCACCTGCGGCATCGCATCTGCGGTCCCCTCTCCGCAGGTGCGGTCACACCAGTAGTTCTCAGACTTCAGCAACTTCTCAAATCAAATTCCAAGTCCGTTAACCACCCGAAATCAACCCGAGGCCCCCGGGACCTTAACCAAACATACCAACAAGTCTTATAATGTCATACGAACCTAATCGAATCTTCAAATCACCTCCAACAACATCAAAAACATGAATTACACACGGATTCAAGCGTAATGAACTTTGAACTTTCAAATTCTATAACTGATGCCGAAACCTATCAAATCACGTCTGATTGGCCTCAAATTTTTCACACAAGTCTCATTTCACATTACAGACCTATTCCAATTTCCAAAATCAGATTCTGACCCCGATATCAAAAAGTCAACCACCCAGTCAAAACTTCCCAAAAATTCAACTTTCGCCATTTCAAGCCTAATTCCACTACGGACCTCCAAATAATTTTCTGGACACGCTCCTAAGTACAAGATCACCATACGGAGCTATTGGAATCATCAAAATTCAAATCCGAAGTTGTTTACACATAAATCGACATCCGATTGACTTTTCCAATTTAAGCTTTCCTTTATGAGACTAAGTGTCTCAATTCAACCCGAAATCTCTCCAGACCCGAACCAACTAACCCGATAAGTCATAAATCAACTGTAATACATAAATTGCACAGTAAATGGGGGAACGGGGCTGTAATACTCAAAACAACCGACCGAGTCGTTATATTCTCCTCCACTTAAACATACGTTCGTCCTCGAGCGTGCCAAGAGTTGTTTCCAAGCCATCAAATCACTATTCCATCTTACCACGCACGTACCCGGGGGTGATCCCACGTCACCCTATACCATATAGGCCCGACAACATATCACAACAAAAATCATTAATTTAATCTTGGCCCAAAAACCTTGGAATTCAATTCCAACATTCAGAATTTTCTTACAAGACCCGAATCTCATAGCTACACACTGTATAAGTCTGAACAAGCTGTATCGAGCCATAACTACAACCACGGATATAATCACCTAACATTTTACACAACTCGCATGCTCGTAGCACCATTAATGATCACAGTAACTACTCCAAAACCAACCAGGTACTAGTATTAAACCCCATATCGAACAAAACATAATCCCCAAACCTTCGTACACTGTTGATAATAAAAGAAACACGCAGAATCTCGTAACCTCTTATCAGATCAACAAGTCATGGAGCTCTCTCGCCCCAACCAGAACCGTAATCCCTTTCTTAGCCGACTTTCAATATCATCTTCCCAAATATATAGTAATCAAACCTGACAGTACCCATTCTGGGTCCACTGATCTTATATTATTAAACACAACTATCTCACAGACATGCCACACCAATATAACTCAGAGCCACAAACTGTGCAATCCGTGCACCAATACGCAACAATTCAAATGTACTCAGTCATGGAAAAAAAATGATTCAAATGAGAGAACTGTCCTGCAAGATTAACAAGTACCGCCACAAAGAAATGCTGAAAAATCCACCACACACCGTAGAACCATCACACGATTCTAACACAAGGTTCATACCTTAACATAACTCCGCTGCAATGCGTGACCCCATCCAAACGCTGGCCCATATTATATACCACGAGCTACCCTGCTCAAAATCAATAACCACGGAGAAGCAAATGACACAATGCCACACAAAACCTGAAAGAACATAACCAATACGCAATCAATCATGCAATACCCAAATATTCATCTCGCTCAAATTCTGCCATAAGGCCCCCAATAGAACCGCATCATGTGTGCATAACCAATGAATCACAAATCCTCGTAGCATAAAAGAGTAACTCACAAATCATTTCAGAACACGAATAAGCTCAACATCAACCGAATGGCACATCCCTCAACAATAGCAGTATGGAGCCAACCAATATGACTCGGTGTAGAATACACATCAATAGACCCCCAAATCAACTCTGGTCACCCACAAATAGATAAATAACCCTTCGAAAATCCACAAAGGCTGAGTCATAATACATACTATTATCTGGCTAGCTTCGGCCATGACTTCACAATCCGCAACTATGAAACTATTTGCTCCTGACAACTCCTAGTCTCCAAATCCATAGAACACACGAATCACTATTTCTGATTCCATCTCCACCGCCCGAATGTCTAACACATCTCTCATACATGATCATCCCATGAGGAATATTTCTCACATTCTTTCGTGCCACATAGCAACGTCTTAAAATCAGCAGTCGATCAACCGGGAAAATGTTGCAATACCTATGAAATATCCATAATTCAAAACATAGTGCGCCTTCTAAAATGTACACTCTACTCACATAATACCAAATAGTTGTAGCCTTTATCTAAACATCGAAAACCATCTATGCCCTCTAAGAATTTATGACCTCCCCTTTAAAACTAAATTGTGACCTTGCACACGCAAACCTTAATCCCACACAATACACCTCATCTATTATGCCATCATATGAAAAATATGAGAACCTCATAATCATTCTGAGTCACAAGTAGAATACGCATCCGATCAACCAGAAGCCTTCCATTTGATCTCATCCGGTAGAAAATCATAATACTCAACATGCTAACTCACGCCAATAGAAAATATCCCTCTCAAACCATGGTTGAAACTATCAACAACACTTTGAAATCCATTTGCACATAACCAAGCGATTAGAACTGAATTCCTCTAACTCGACCTAGCCACGCAGGTCACCAAACCCAAGAGTATTGCCATAAAGCACCTGTAGAAAACCCCCACATTATAGGCACCCAAAGAACCGATCATATCCATTACCATACTGATCCAACCTACCACCAAGTTGTCCTATTTCTCCGAGTCCCTTCCGAATTTGCCTTCAAATTGATACTTCTCCTTGCTAAAACACCACGATATTTAACCATAACTCACCCCACGAACCTTAGCATAAAACCACAACACCCTACGATCCTTAAGCAACTATATTTTTCTTAAGAACCTCCATCAATACCATAACTGTAACACTCACTCTAAAAATACATTATGTGAATTTAAAATTGTTCTTCTTACCTTCCTTATACTAAAATGCAGAATCCATAGTCATACAGAATTTCCTCAAGTCCAGGCACCATCAAATGCAAATCTCAGATCTTATCCATACACAAGTCCGGAGGAATTCTCAATTTCTATATATAAACCTCGAACCTATTGGAACTTTCTCGAGAGTCACCCACTTTGCTCAAATCTAAAAATTGCACCGCCTAAACGGGATGAAAGACACGTGCCCCATTAGCACAACAACACTCAAAGAGGTAATCCTGCCTTAAAATCACTAATCAAATTCATACTCCGTACGCACTACATCATTCACAAATAACAACTCACTCATCACATACTTTCATATACTCATAAAGCGCAATATAACCTGTATCCAGAAATTTCCTTACTCGAGTCACTCTCGAACTCCACCTCTACAAATTATCACTAATTCACAAGTATGTTTCAAACCAAAACTAAAATTTAACAAATAACCATGAAATTAAACCATCAGCAGCAGGCTCCCCCACTTGGCGCAAAACCATAGAACAAAACACTCGATAACTCACAATATCCATACTTTATTATTGTCATATTACCGCAGTCAGTACAACAAAAATTCGTCTCAAGCTCATACAACGCCAACCATAAAAATACCTCAATCATCCGCTAAGCTTGCATTCATTCTCTGGACACTCAAGTCGACTTTCTCATCCAGATTCAAATTTAAATCTCAACACATACGCCCCGCTGGCAGAAAAGAAACTCTCCCTTCACATTATAAGAAACACACTTCTCGTCACATTCAAATCGTCTTAACATATCTCGCAGTTACATCATACTCATCACAAAGCTATTCCACCGCTCATCGAGCCACAAATTCCACTCCTAGGGACATTACCGAATATATGAGTCCAAATGTACAAGTTACAAATGAAGCTACCGAGCTTAAGCTGTGGTCTAACCATGGCCTCAAGTCCTCCAGACTGGCTCATCACAGAAACACATAATACACATTTCGAACCTCTTTCATAGAATCACAAGCTGGTGATGCACAGCTGACACCGAGCACTCATATGCGCATACGAATGCGTGAAGGGAATTCAAAGAGTTAAGTCTCAAGATGAATTAATTACGCACGATAAGGAAATAAAGATGGAAATATATATCCTATATGCCCTGTAGCATCGCGAAGATAGGTATAGACGTCATCATACTGATCCGCAAGACTCTACTAGGCACTTGCTCATGACTTGTAGAACCTATGAACCTAGAGCTCTGATATCACCTTGTCACGACCAAAATCCAACTAGTCATGATGGCACCTAACCCAAACCGCTAGGTAAGCCAATTATCAACTATCCAATTCCAATAACAATTATTAAAGCAATTAAAGTAAAGAAAAATTGTAATCTTATACATTCCCCAAGAACTGGTAGTACAAATCATGAGCTTCTAAGAATAGAGTATACAAAGCTGGTATGAAGTAATACATCATTTGTTTGAAAAGTACATAAAGAAAGTTTTATGAATCTAAGGCTACCATGAACAAGAGGCAACAGTAATCGGAACGCAGGTACATCTTCAGATCCAACTCCCAACGAACATAGCAACATGAACAGCCAACATCTGCACGCAAGGTGCAGAAGTGTAGTATGAGTACAACCGACCCCATGTACTCAATAAATAACAAACCTAACCTTAGGTTGAAAGTAGTGACGAGCTTGTACCAAGGTCGGATCCAAAACCAATGGTCAATAACAGTCCATAACAACGTAACGCATAATACAAGAAGTAACTCAGAGATAAAATGCTCAACAAAATCATGATTTCTGAAAAATAGTTCTGCCTGTCAAGTACATCACTGAAAGCCAAAAATCGTTTCCCAAAGTTGCCAAAAATATAAATAAGTTTGAAAACAGTAATTTCCCAAATCCTTTCAATAATAAATATGATGTTTTATTTTCTCTCCAGATAACCAGTGTAAAACAAATGCATCACTATGCACATCTGTTAATATGTGTGAGAAATCATGAATGATGTGATATTGTACAGCATGAGAAAAATACATCTCTATGCTTGTATGCTATGTGTGCATGTCAATGCAATGTATCTTAGAGATGAACTCATGTACTCACACTCTCAGAGTACTCAATATCACTTTCTCACACATTCCACTCATCATGCTCAATCGCTCGGTACTATATATGGCCAATCCGGCCCAGGGAAGATCCATCCCAGAATATACACATCAACTAATCATCAGTCACTCAGTATTGAGTAAGGGCAATCCGGCCCGTAGAGAAGATCCATCTCCATGTATATGATACTTCGGACAAGATCCATGTCCAGGGAAGATGCATCCCTCAATAATATCAATCGCGCTCCCTGGGGGTGTGTGCAGACTCCGAAGGGGCTCCTTCAACCTAAGCACTATATAAAGCCTATCCCCGATCCACATAATAATAATAATATATATAAAGCCATCATGGCTTGCTGCGACGTGCAGCCCTATCCTAAAAATATCCTCACAGTCAGGCCCTCGGCCTCCCTTAGTCATCAATCTCTCCAGTCTTTCTCTCATGGGCTCACAATGTCATGAAAATAGCCCGAAAATGATGATATGATGTATCAATAAATAACAACAGAGACTGAGATATGATATGCAATGAAATGAATATGACTGAGTATAAATTTTCAATTTAAATAAATAATTCATAGCAATATGACATCTGTAGATCCCAATAATACTGGCACATAGCCTCAACATAATATTTAATATGATTCTCAGCTAAATTTCATTAACACATAAAACTGCATAGAAAATTCCAAGATTAATTTACTACAAATATTCCACGGAACCAATTACGTCACAATTTCTATAGTGCACACCCACACATCCGTCACCTAACATGTGCATCACTTTCCAGCAATTCACATAATACATATATTCAGGGTTCATACCCTCAACTCCAAGATTAGAAGAGTTACTTACCTCGAACAAGGCAAATCCAATGCCGAGCAAGCTAAACAATGCTCCAGAAATCCCATTCTACGCGTATCAACTTCTGAACAGCTCAAATCTAGCCACAAATAAATTTGATTCAGTCCACACAATTTATAGGAATTAATTCCATATCCAAATACTAATATTTTTCCACAAATTCCGAAAATACACTCCAAATATTTCATGTGGGGCCCACATATCGGAATCAGACGAAACTCACAAAATCCGATAACCCATCCAATTACAAGTTCAACCATACTAATTTCACTCAATTCTGACTCCAAATCGATGTTCAAAACTCAACAATTCATATTATGAACTTTAGGCCAACACCCCCAATTTACTATTTAAATTCATCAACCAATTGCTAAAAATGAAGATAGATTCATGGAATATAATCACAAGGGAGTTAAGATCACTTACCCCAAGTTGTGTGGAAACATTCCTCTCCAAAGTCGCCTAAACCGAGCTCCAAAATGTCCAAAATGAGAAAAATCTCGAAAACCCTCGTTTTTAACACTACCTAGGCATTTCCGCACCTGCGGATCCAGGGCTTGTACCTGCATTCCCGATGGTGCGAAAAATCTGGGCGCACCTACAAATATGACTAACTCCAGCTACCTTTGTTCATGTGACCAATGGTCCGCATCTGCGCTATCGCAGGTGCGGAGAAACCATCGCACTTGCGACCTCTGCTGGTCTCCACCCTTTCCGCACCTGCGCTCAACCTGCCGTACCTGCGGCATCTCATATGCGGTCCCCTCTCCGCAGGTGCGGTCACACCAGTAGTTCTTAGACTTCAGCAACTTCTCAAATCAAATTCCAAGTCCGTTAACCACCTGATATCAACCCGAGGCCCTCGGGACCTCAACCAAATATACCAACAAGTCTTATAACATCATACGAACCTAATCGAATCTTCAAATCACCTCCAACAACATCAAAAATACGAATTACACACGGATTCAAGCCTAATGAACTTTGAACTTTTAAATTCTATAATCGATGTCGAAACCTATCAAATCATGTCTAATTAACCTCAAATTTTGCACACAAGTCACATTTCACATTACGGACCTATTCCAATTTCCAGAATCGGATTCCGACCCCGATATCAAAGGTCAACCCCCCGGACAAACTTTTCAAAACTGCAACTTTCGTCATTTCAAGTATAATTCCACTACGGAACTCCAAATAATTTTTTGGACACATTCCTAAGTCCAAAATTACCATACGGAGCTATTGGAATCATCAAAATTTAAATCCGAGGTCGTTTACATATAAATCGATATCCGGTCGACTTTTTCAACTTAAACTTTTCATTATGAGACTAAGTGTCTCAATTCAATCCGAAATCTCTCCGGACCCGAACCAACTAACCCGATAAGTCATAAATCAATTGTAATGCATAAATTGCACAGTAAATGGTGGAATGGGGCTGTAATACTCAAAACAACCGACCGGACCGTTATAATTTTGCTCACTAAGAAATAACCAATTAATAACACTCCGTGAGAATTATGTTAATTAACAACTTAAGACTAGTGACGTTTAAAATGAAATATGTTTCTTGCTTGAATTGTGCTAAAAGAAAGTAAAAACTTTGTGAAAATATTTTTACTAAGGATCAATAATCTGGCCTACAACAATTCCTCTGTAAGAATTAAAACTGAGGCAAGCAAGATTACTGACTTGAAATAATAGTTTACTGAAAAATTATTTTCACTCTTCTATTTTATTCATCAGTTATTATATATTAATTTTGCTCCACGAGAATTTCAAAATTAATATATAAATAACTTAGAGATAAAATATATAGACTTGATAATATAGTAATTAAAAACCATCATTTCAGCACAGTACGAAATGTAATAAAAAGTTTCAAGCCAAGAATATATAAAAACTAAGATAGTATTATAAAATATATAAAGCTTCATCAACCATCCCAATGAAAAGATATTACTCCATTATGGAGTAAGAAAAGCTAAAAAAAGATATTTAGAAGACTAGAAATATTTAAAATACTAGTGAAATATTTTCGCTATAAAGAAAGAAGACCAAGACTAGTTCTTATCTCATAAAAGATTTTATCCCCTTATAAAAAGAGAGCTTACTATTTATATGAAAAGATGAGTAGGTTTTATCATGTTCCACTTTTGCGAATATAAAATCCATGTATGCGAAGTGACCTTTGTGTATGTAGATTCTATATATGCAACTATGGCATTTGTGCTTCGCTCTTGACTTCATGAGTTAGTCTTGCAAATGTAGGTTCCATGTATGCAAATGTAACCTTTGCAAATATAGATTCCACACATGCTTCTATGACTCTTTTGCTTCCCTTCTTGACTTCATGAGTTAGACTTGCAAATGTAGGTTCCATGTATGCAAATGTAACCTTTGCAAATATAGATTCCACACATGCTTCTATGACTCTTTTGCTTCCCTTCTTGACTTCATGAGTTAGACTTGCAAATGTAGGTTCCATGTATGCAAATGTAACCTTTGCAAATATAGATTCCACACATGCTTCTATGACTCTTTTGCTTCCCTTCTTGACTTCATGAGTTAGACTTGCAAATGTAGGTTCCATGTATGCAAGTGTGACATTTGCGTATATAGATTCCACATATACATCTGTAGCTCTTTTGCTTCGATTCTTGACTTCATGGGTTAGCCTTGAAAATGTAGGTTTCATAAATGCAAATGTGACCTTTGCGTATATAGATTCAACATATGCATCTATAGCTCTTTTGCTTCCATTCTTAACTTCATGGGTTAGACTTGCAAATGTAGGTTCCATGTATGTGAATGTGACCTTTGCAAATATAGATTCCACACATGCATCTATGACTCTTTTTCTTCCCTTCTTGACTTAATGAGTTAGACTTGTAAATGTAGTTTCCATGTATGCAAAGGTGACCTTTGCGTATATAGATTCCACATATGCATTTATAGCTCTTTTGCTTCCATTCTTGATTTTATGGGTTAGACTTGCAAATTTAGGTTCCATGTATGCGAATGTGACCTTGCGTATATAGATTCCACATATGAAACTATTCTCATTTTTATCTCTAATTATCTCTTTCCATAAGCCCATATGCATATTCCACGTTTGTGAATATGAAGATGATGTGTGCAACTGTGGCTTTGCTTCATTCTCTTGTCTTTTAGCCTTTTCTCTTCTTTTTCATAATTTCTTCTTCCTACAAGATTTGTTAGAAAATATGCGAGGATAGTATATCATTATTCATATTTTATTTTATAAACATATTTTTTAACATATGAAATTACATGAATAATTTATATCCATCAAGTATCCCCATACTTGAACTTTTGCTCGTGCTCGAGGAAAAAGAATACTTTAAAAATATATCTTCCAAAATCCATGACTATTGTTGGATAGAAAATTTATACAAAATAAATATCCTGCAATATGGTCAATGCAATTAACCTTTTTAAATTCACTAATTCTTCTACCTTATTTCTGAATTCTGCTTTGATCAACAAGAAATTACAATCTTCTTCCATTGAATCTTTTAACATTGATAGATTTATGATCACTTATTCAGTTATTATCATACTCTTGTCCATAGGCTTGCTCCTCATATTTTTCTCCACTAATATAGCTTCAACACTGATTTTTAAAAACTTTCTAGGACTTTTCTTGGCTTGTAATGTCAGGCTTCAGGCTGGTAGGACAAGGATATTTTTAGAGTGACTTCTTTTTTCCAGTTTGGAGCAAACATTTCTTGGTGCTCGATATTTTCTCCCTTTGATAACACTTTTTTTTTATAATTTCAAATATCTTATATTAGTATAATTGTTTTTTAACTTTTTTTTTCTTTTTCCATCCTTTGTTTAAAAAAATATATACACCAATCTCTGTTCATTTTTAGCTGGAAGATCTCATGACTATATATATGTGTGTGTGTATATATATATATATATATACACACACACATACGCACGCACACACACTCTTTCTTTTTCTTTTTTAAACTCATGGTGTTAAGAAAAATAGGATTAAGGCTCAAAGAAGGGTTCTAAAAAGAATATATATATATATATATATATATATATATATATATATGTATTTGGTTAGAAATAAGAAGGCTAAAAAATGGTGAATCAAAGAAGACCTAATTTCATTTTTCAAAATATCAGTATCACCCATTATTTCGCCTTGAGAAACATTTAGAGCAAGTTCTAGCCAAGTTTATTGATTCTACTTGTTTTGCGATTATTCTCAATTTCAATGATTTCCTGAGATAAAGAAGCTTGCTCCTGCCTTCACAAAATCAAAATCATAGATTTTAACGACCAGGCCGGTCATTTCGGGAGTTGTATCCCCGTTTACCCATTTATTTCTCCATTTGTGCTTTATAGCTATTATATGACTTATCGGGTTAGTTGGCTCGGGTCCGGAGTGAATGCAGTGTGAAATGAGACACTTAGTCTCTAAAGTAGAAAGTTTAAGTTGAAAAAGTCGATCGGATGTTGATCTATGTGTAAATAACCTCGCATTCGAATTCTGATGATTCCAGTAGCTCCTTATGGTGATTTTGGACTTAGGAGCGTGTTCGGAAATTTTTGAAGGTTCGTAGTGGGATTAGGCTTGAAATGGCGAAAGTCAAATTTTTGGGACGTTTGACCGGGGGTTGACTTTTTGATATCTGAGTCGAATTCTGATTCCGGAAGTTGTAGTAGGTTAGTGGGGTCATTTATGACTTGTGTCCAAAATTTGAGGTCAATCGGACATGATTTGATAGGTTTCGGTGTCGTTTGTAGAATTTGGAAATTTCGAAGTTCATTAACCTTGAATTTGTGTGTAATTCGTGTTTTCCATGTTTTTGGAGGTGATTTGAAGATTCGACTAAGTTCGTATGATGTTATAAGACTTGTTGGTGTGTTTGGTTGAGGTCCTGGGGCCTCGGGTTGATTTCGGGTGGTTAACGGACCAAGGTTTGAAGTTGAAGAATTGCTGAAGGTTTGCAACTACTGGTATAATCGCATCTGCAGATTGGGGACCGCAGAGGCATGCTCACAGAAGCGAGAAAATGGACCGCAAAAGCGGCCAGGGAGGCCTTGGGCAGAGGCCGCAGATGCGGCCATTCGCGCACAGATGCGGGAAAAGGCGCAGATGCGTGGGTTTTTCCGCACATGCAGTTGGCACAGAAGTGGGCAAGGAGCACACCTGCGAGACCGCAGAAGCGGCCAAGTTGCCACAGGTGCGGAAGGCCTGGGCAGAGTCTTTAAATGCGAGACTTCACGATTTTGGCTTCATTTCATCATTTTGAGCTCGAATTGTTTGTAGATTTTGGGAGGGCTTTTCAAGTGGAATTCTTGAGGTAAGTTCCTTGTCTTTGTTTTTCTTCAATAATTATGTTTTCCCACTGATTTCCCACCTAGATGGTGTGTTTTTTGAGGTGTAAATTGGGATTAGAGGCTAGGGATTTGGAGTGTTGGTTTTGTATTTGAATGACCAGTTGGTGTTGGATTTTGATGAATTTGGTATGGTTAGACTCGTGAGTGAATAAGCTTTCAGATTTTGTGACTTTTGTTGGATTTCGAGGCGTGGGCCCGGGGGCCAGGTTTGGGTCGATTTCGGATTTTGGCTACAATTTCGTATTTTTCTTGTAGAATTAATTCCTTTAGCCTATATTGATTGTATTATACTTCTTGTGGCTAGATTCAGGACATTTGGAGACGGATTTGAGAGGCAAGGGCATTTTGTAGTAGAATTTAGCCTGGATTGAGGTAAGTAACACTTTCAAACTTGGTTCTGAGGGTTCGAAACCCCGAATTATGTATTATGTGATTAGTATTGAGGTGACGCACATGCCAAGTGACGGGCGTGCGGGCATGCACCGTGAGAATTGTGACCTGGTTGAGTCCATGACACCGTATAGTGGTTCTATCTTGTTGATATCCGTGTTTTCATCATCTGATAAAGTAATTGAACTATCACTCATGCTAGATATCATGTTTAGGCTTTATGCCAGTACTGTTGGGATCCATAGTGGTCGTTTCTTGCTGTTGTCTACTGATTTCATTGTTATTTCATACTCAGGCATATTCATTCATTCCATATCCCATCTCAGTCTTTGTTATTATTTATTGATGCATCATATCATTATTTTTTCGGGCTAGTATCATGACATTGTGAGCCCGAAAGAGAGAGACTGGAGAGATTGATGACTGAGTGAGGCCGAGCGCCTTATTATGAGTGACATTTATGGGATCGGGCTGCATGCCGTAGTGGTTATACTGATTTATGATAGCGCTTGGGTTGAAGGAGCCCCTCCGGAGTCTACACAAACCCCTAGTGAGCGCGGTTGATATTATTGAGGGATGGATCTTCCTTGGAAATGGATCTTGTCCGAAGTATTTTTATACCTGGAGATGGATCTTCTCCACAGGATGGATTTGCCCTACTCGGTACTGGGTGACTGATAGTCAGTGATGTATATATTCTGGGATAGATCTTCCTTGGGCCGTTTGGGCCATATACAGTACTGATTGATTGAGCATTTGAGAGGGCGAGCATATGAGGCTGTCAGCATGGTGCATCACATACAGCATGTGCATTGACATGGTAAAAGTTGAGGAGTTATATTCTTCATATCAGTCAGATTTGATCCATTTTACTGTTTTAAGATAGCTATTGAACTTGAAAGAAAGTCTACATTTCTGCACTGTTATTTTCTGTATTGAATTGTGCCGGTTGAGTTCGCCACTACTTTTAGCCCATAGTTTGGGTTTGTTACTTACTGAGTTGGTTGTACTCACGCTACAACCTACACCTCATGTGCAGATCCAGGTACTTCTTGTTACGGCGGCTGCTGATTGAGGAGACAGGATCTCGGAGACTATCGAGGTAGCTGCATGGCGTTCGTAGGCCTTGACTCTCCTTCATTATCTTTATTTGTACTTCAGTTTTACTCCTTAGACATTGTAGTAGACTGTATTCTGACATAGATGCTCATGTACTCGGTGACACCACGGCTTTGGGATAGATTGTATTGTGTTGCGAGTTTATTTCGGTTCCAAAAATGAGTTTTTCTTAAATATTAATTGCTTGCGCCTATACTTTTAAAGCTTTTATTGTGTTGAGATAGTTGAGTAGTGGCTTGCCTAGTTCCACGATAGGGGCCATCACGACGGTTAATATTTGGGTGGTGATATAGATATTGTATTTATATGGTGAAGATGAAAAGAATTAATCATTGGAAATATAGTAAAGAATTTATTTTTGTTAATTAAAAATCTACAAATAGGATAGAGGAGAGAAAAATAATTATATATAAAGATATAAGGAAATAGAACTTTATATAAACATATGTATCCATTAATTAGATACATATATAACATATATTAGAAATGTATCAAAATTTACCCCCTCCACACGTGAACCGTTTCTTCCTCCTGGATAAAACGCATGATGAGAGATATACATGAGATGCATAAGTGACTCTGTTTTTGCAAAGGCCTTCATGAGATGCTCTAGTTGTACAATAACCTGGATATTGACCAGATTAATTGGTTAAGCATTTAATTACCAAATCTATGTTGGACTTATAAGACTCCATTATTTCACCCTCAATGGCTATGGGTATGTCACTATAGTTCTGCGTTTAACGTCGTCAGCTCGACTTATTACTTGTGAAATACATCAGTCTATCAAAGTGACCAATGAATGTTGCTCAAAATGTCCTCCAAAGTACAATTTGAGTCTTTGACCATTTACCTTAAACTTGTCACCTCCATTATTCTGTTGGATTTCAATTGCTCCATATGGAGTAACATTTATTACATTGTAAGGACCTGTCCACCTTGATTTTAATTTTCTTGGGAATAGCCTGAGTCGACTATTGTCACGACCCAATTTTACCTATAGGTCGTGATGGCGCCCAACATCACAGCTAGGCAAGCCAACTAGTGATTTAAACATATAATTATTTCTTTAAAATTATCCGAGTAATTAAACTCGTCGCACTTGCAAAACTTAAGACAATGTGAGAAATAAGATAAATTAAAACCCAAGTAAAATAATTAAATCTAGAAATTCTACTAGTGTGTACCAAGACCTGGTATCACAAGTGTATGAGCATCGAGTAGATTATACAAAAATTCTAAATACTGTCTGAAATAAAGTAGACAGAATACAAATATATGAGGAGACTCAAGGGCTGCAGAACGACTCAAGAAGCAGCTCACCACTAAGTCTCAGGGTATTTGGTGTATGCTCTGGTAGGTCCTCCGATAGTACCTGTCTCAGGCCCCGCATAAAACGTGCAGCAAGCGTAGCATGAGTACGTAAACAACGTGTACCCAGTAAGTATCAAGCCTAATCTTGAAGAAGTAGTGACGAGAGGTCGGCTTTGACACTCACTATGGGTCAATAATATTACAATAGAATTTATTGAATTAAACATGATTTTTAGGTGAACAACAATGATTTTCTTAACAAGCTGAAATAATTACTTCATTACATTTTAATAATTTCCAATTTATCAATTAACTTTACAAGCAGCAATTAAAATATCAAGATATCGTGTAATTATTATTATTAGGCACAATTTCTGCCGAGGTCGTACGACCCGATCCAGAGTATCGTGTACTCTACCGAGGGACGTGCGGCACAATCCATAGATGCATCTATACTGCCGAGGCGTTCAGCCCACTCCACAAGAAAGGATGATATTTTCTTATGAACCTCCTGAATGAGAAGTTATTATAATATTAACATATATGATGTTCAATATCCATTAACAATTCAATAATTTACACAAAATTCAGGTATATGAAGTTTCGATCTTTTGTTACTTTCTCTAACAATTTACAATATAATTCCAGTAGTTTAATTAAAAAGATGCAATTATCACAAGTAATTCATGGTTTGAGTCCTAAACTACCCAGACTTAAGCATAATTAGTAGCTACGCACGGACTCTCGTCACCTCATGCGTACGTAGCTCCCACAATTAGCAATAATTATTTATTTAGATCACCTATGGGGTAAATTTCCTCTTACAAGATTAGACAAGAGACTTACCTTGTCTCAAATCCCACTTCCCGATCACAATGTTGCGTAAAATCTCAATTCGGCGCCGAAAAATCCGAAACTATTCAAAAGTTATATAAATAATTAATACATGCTCAATTATTCGAAATTAGACTATTAAATTAATTACCCAACCCAAAATGGTAAAATTCCCAAAATTCACCTCGGGCCCACTTGCCCAGATTCCGGAAATTTTTGGAGAAAATTATTACCCATAATCTCAAGAACTCATATACACAATTTTCATCTGATTTCATAACCATTTTCATGGTTAAAATCTCATTTTTATACAAATCTAGATTTTTCCTTTAAACCCTTGATTTCCAAAGTTTACAGGTTATAATCTACCCATAATCTATGTATTTAACTCAAAGCGTGTAGAATTAACTTACCTTCAAGTTGCTAGTTGAAATCCCCTCTCAAAAAGCTCCAACATTGCCCTAAAATGGAGAAAATGGGCTCAAAAATGGCTGAGCCCCGAATTTAACCCATTCTGCCAAGTAGTGGTTTTGCACCTGAATTCATAATGACCATATCTAGTCCGGAAAGCAGTCTTTGGAACATCTGAATCCCAAATCTTCAACTGGTTGTACCCCGACCTCAAGTCGATCTTAGAGAACACCCTAACACCCAGCAACTGGTCAAATATATCATCAATACGCGGCAAGGGGTACTTGTTCTTAATAGTGACTTTGTTCAATTGGCGATAATCAATACACATTCGCATTGTTCCATCTTTTTCTTCACAAATAAAACCGGTGCACCCCAAGGCGATACACTCGGTCTGACAAACCCCTTGGCTAGTAACTCTTCAAGTTGTTATTTCAATTCCTTCAACTCTTTCGGAGCCATGCGATACGGTGGGATAGATATAGGTTGGGTATCTGCAGCCAAGTTAATACAAAAATCAATATCACGATCTGGTGGCATGCCTGGAAGATCTGAAGAAAATACATTAGAGAACTCCCGGACTATAGGCACTGAATCAATAGTGGGAGTCTCTGCAGTAGTATCATGAACATAGGCTAGATAAGACAAACAACCCTTCTCGACCATATGTCGAGCTTTTAGAAAGAAAATAACATGATTAGATGCGTTGACAGACGAACCCTTCCACTCCAACCTAGGAAATTTCGGCATTCCCAAAGTAACAGTCTTAGCATGACAATTTAGGTTGACATGATATGGGGATAGCCAATCCATGCACAGAATAATCTCGAAGTCGGTCATATCAAAGAGCAGAAGATTTGATCTAGTCTCATGACCACAAAATGTAACAACACATGACCGATAGATCTGATCCACAATAATAGAATCGCCCACAGGAGTGGACACATAAACAGGAGTACTCAAGGACTCTCGAGAAACACCTAGGAAATGAGCAAATAGAGAGGACACATATGAATACATAGATCCTGGATCAAATAATACGGAGGCATCTTTGCCGCAAACAGAAATAATACTTGTAATCATGGGATCTGATGCCTCTACATCTGGTCTGGTTGGAAAAGCATAGAACCGAGCTGGAGCGCCAACTGGCTAACCTCCACCTAGCTGGCCTCCTCCTCTAGGATGGCCCCTACCCACCTGCCCTCCACCTCTGCGTGGTCGGACGGCTAGTGGAGCAACTGGTGCAGTAATCATACGTTGTTGACCATGCTGCACTGGTCGACCCTGAAGCCCGGGGTAGAATCTCTGCATGTGACTGGAATTCCCGCACTCATAACAACTTCTCGGGGTGATGGGCTGTTGACTAGAAGTCTGACCCTGGTGACTTATATACCCACTGGAAGAACCCTGAATAGTTGGTGGGCGATAAGAACTTTCTGGCATAGCACTGAAATAAGGTCGCACTGGGGCAACCCGAGGAGGCGATGATGCTGGAAATGGGGGCTTCTGGACTGCCCTCTCAAGAACTGACCTCTACCTCCCAACGGAGCACCACTGAACTCCCCAGAATATCTAAATTGCTTATCCCTCATAAACTGCTCCCGGATGCGCTGACGTACGCCCTCAATCCTTCAGGCTATCTCCACAACCAACTCATAAGAAGTCCCCATCTCAACCTCTTGGGCCATAGTGGCCTGAATGCCAGTATGTAACTCCCGCAACAAACCTCTGCACTCTCTCCGCATCAGTAGGGAGTAGCATAAGTGCATGACGAGATAACTCAGAGAACCTCGCCTCATAATTGGTCACTGACATCTGGCCCTACTGGAGCTGCTCAAACTGAAATCGCAACTCTTCCTTCTAGGAGGGTGGAATATACCTGTCCAGGAAAATACGAGTGAACCTGCCCCAAGTCATGGGAGGAGAATCTACTGGTCTGCCAAGAAGATAAGACTTCCACCATCTACGGGCTCTGCCCTCCAGCTGAAAAGTAGTAATGTTTACCCCGTGAGACTCCAATATCCTCATATTGTGCAGTCTGTCCCTGCAATGATCAATGAAATCCTGGGGATCCTCATGTCGCTCACCCCCAAAGACAGAAGGATGTAGTCTAGTCCATCAGTACAATAGCTTCTGCAGCTCGGCGGCCGCAACTGGTTTGGGCTCAGGTGTAGCTGCTACCACTAGGTGGACTCCACCCATGGGTAGTGCACTCTAGGTCTGATATACAGCAGTTGCCTGCCCATGAGCCTGTGCGGTAGGGGTCTGTGCTCCCCCGCGTGCCTGAGATGTGGCTGGGTCTGCCAGAAATAAACCGACCTTAGTCATAGTGTCCATGAACCGCAGCATACGGCCCATGATCTCCTGCAATCCCGGTGCACACGTGAAATCCACCGGAGCTGGCTCTGCTACGGGCACCTCGCCCTGTTCCTCAATAATAGGATCCTCTGCTGGACCTACTGGTGGCATAACTGGAACAACTCTGGGATGCCCTCATCCCCTACCACGGGCTGGAGCCCTCCTCGGCCTCTAACAACAGGGAGAGTAGCTCTTTCCTGGTCTGGAACTTAATTAGAGCGCGTTCTCACCATCTGTGAGAGAAGAAGAGAAATATATTTAGTACTACATTATTTGCACAATGGGAGATGAAGAAAGGTAGTTTTCCTAACACCCTATAGCCTCTTGAAGATAAGTACATACATCTCCGTACCAATCCGCAAGAATCTATTAGGTCTGCTTATAACTTGTGAGACCTACATGAACCTAGTGCTCTGATACCATGTTGTCACAATCCAAATTCACCTATAGGTCATGATGGCACCCAACATCACACCTAGGCAAGCCAACTAGTGATTTAAACATATAATTATTTATTTAAAAATTATCTGAGAAATTAAACTTGTCGTAATTGCAAAAATTAAGACAATGTGAGAAATAAGATAAATTAAAACCCAAGTAAAATAATTAAATCCAAAAATTCTACTAGTGTGTGCCAAGACCTGGTGTTACAAGTGTATGGGCATCTAGTAGATTATGCAAAAATTCTAAATACTTTCGGAAATAAAATAGACAGAATACGAATACAAGAGGAGACTCAAGGGCTGCAGAACTACTCAAGAAGCAGCTCACCACTAATTCTCAGGGTATCTAGGGTATGCTCCGGTAGGTCCTCCGATAGTACCTGTCTCAGGCCCTGCACAAAAAGTGCAGCAAGCGTAGCATGAGTACGTATACAATGTGTACCCAATAAGTATCAACCTTAATCTCAAAAAAGTAATGACGGGAGGTCGACTTTGACACTCACTATGGGTCAATATTATTACAATAGAATTTATTGAATTAAACATGATATTTAGGTGAACAACAATGATTTTCTTAACAAGCAGAAATAATTACTTCTTTACATTTCAATAATTTCCTATTTATCAACTAACTTCAAGAGCAGCAATTAAAATATCAATGTATCATGTAATTATTATTATTAGGCACGATTTCTGCTGAGGTCGTACGGCCCGATCCAGAGTGCCGTGTACACTGCCGAGGGACGTGCGGCGCAATCCATAGATGCATCTATACTGCCGAGGCATTCGGCCTGCTCCACAAGAAAGGAGGACATTTTCTTATGAACCTCCGGAATGAGAAGTTATTATAATTTTAACAAATAGGATGTTCAATCTCCATTAACAATTCAATAATTTACACAAAATTCAAGTATATGAAGTTTCGATCTTTTACTATTTCCTCTAACAATTTACAGTATAATTCCAGTAATTTAATTAAATAAAGATGCAATTATTATAAGTAATTCATGGTTTGAGTCCTAAACTACCCGGTCTTTAGCATAATTAGTAGCTACGCACGGACTCTCGTCACCTCGTGCATACGTAGCCCCCACAATTAGCAACAATTATTTATTTAGATCACCTATGGGTAAATTTCCTCTAACAAGGTTAGACAAGAGTCTTACCTTGTCCCAAAGCCCACTTCCCGATCACAATGTTACGTAAAGTCTCAATTCGGTGCCGAAAAATCCGAAACTATTCAAAAGTTATATAAAATAATTAATACATGCTCAATAATTCAAAATTAAACTATTAAATTAATTACCCAACCCAAAATAGTAAAATTCCAAAAATTCACTCCAGGCCCACGTGCCCGGAGTTCGAAAATGTTCGGAGGAAATCATTACCCATAATCTCAAGAACTCATATATACAATTTCCATCCAATTCCATAACCATTTTCGTGGTTAAAATTTTATTTTTATACAAATCTAGGTTTTTCCTCTAAACCCTTGATTTCCAAAGTCTACAGGTTATTATCTACCCATAATCTATGTATTTAACTCAAAGCGTGTAGAATTTATTTACCTTCAAGTTGCTAGTTGAAGTCCCCTCTCAAAAAGCTCCAAAATCGCCCTAGAATGGAGAAAATGGGCTAAAAATGGCTGAGCCCCGATTTTAACCCATTTTGCCAAGCAGTGGTTTTGCATCTGCAGCTCCGCATCTGCGGAAAATGCATCGCAGATGTGACTTCCCCCCTAAGCCGGCCCCGTCAGCTTCTACGGCTTGTACATCACATCTGCGATGTGCTTCTGCGATTGCACCTACGCCCAGTCCTCTTCTGCGGTGTCGTCCATGCACCTTTGGCCTCCCACCTGCGGCTGGCCAAACGCAGGTGCGGTTGCAGCAGAAGCTGGAAGCTTCAGCTACTACTCCAAGGTCCAAAATCGATCCGAGCCTCATCCGGTTAACACCCGAGGCCCTCGAGGCCCCACCCAAACGTACCAACAAGTTTGAAATCATAAAACGGACTCGCTCGAACCCTCGGAACGTGTAAAACAACATCAAAACTAAGAATCATACCTCAAATCAAATTGATTCAACTTAGAATTTTAAACTTCTTCAAACTTACTCTGAATGTGCTGAAATATACTTATACTACCCGGAATGACATCAAATTTTGCGTGCAAGTCTTAAATCACCATACGGAGCTATTCTCAGGCTCATATTCTAAACGGACTTCAATTACTCCAAAACCTACTCCAAACCAAATTTAAAGAACATTAAACCTTCAAATAGTTGATTTTCACTATTAAGCTCTGAAATGCTCCCGAGATGTCCTGAACCCGATTTGAACATACGCCCAAGTCCAAAATCATCATACGAACCTATTGAAACCGTCAAATCCCAACTCTGGGGTCGTTTGCTCAAAATGTTGACTGAAGTCAAACTTTTGCATTTTAAAACCAAATTAAGGAACCAAGTGTTCCGATTTAAACCCGAACACTTCCAAATCCCAAACCAACCATCCCCGCAAGTAATAAATTAATAAAAGCACATACGGGGAGTTTTATGTAGGGGAACAGGATTCTAAAAGTCAAAATGACCTGTTGGGTCATTACATTCTCCACCTCTTAAACAAACGTTCGTCCTCGAATGGGTTTAGAATTATACCTGGAGTGCTGAATAAATGTGGATATATGCTCCGCATGTGCTCCTCGGCCTCCCAAGTCGCTTCCTCAACTGGTTGGCCCCTCCACTGGACTTTTACCACAGTAATCTTCTTGGACCTCAAATGATGGACCTGTTTATCAATAATGGCAACTGGCTCTTCTTCATAACCCAAGCTCGTATCTAGCTGAACCGTGCTGAAGTCTAACACATGCGATAGTTCGGTATGATACTTCCGGAGCATAGATACATGGAAAATCGGATGAACTCCTGATAGACTGAGAGGCAAAGCAAGCTCATAAGAAACCTCCCCAACTCGTCTCAACACCTCAAATGGTCCTATAAACCTTGGGCTCAACTTGCCCTTCTTCCCAAATCCCATGATTCCCTTCATCGGAGAAACCTTCAAGAGAACTTTTTCACCCACCATAAATGATAAATCATGCGCTTTCTGATCCGCGTAACATTTTTGCCTGGACTGTGCTGTACGAAGTCGCTCCTGAATTAATTTTACCTTTTCCAAGGCATCCTTTACCAAATCAGTACCATGTAACTTAGCCTCACTGGGCTCAAACCATCCGATGGGCGAACGACATCGCTGACCATATAAATCCTCAAATGGAGCCATCTCGATGCAGGATTGGTAACTATTGTTATAAGCAAACTCGTCCAAAAGCAAGAAACAATCCCACTGACCTCCAAAGTCAATCACACATGCCTTGAGCATATCCACCAAAATCTGAACTGTCCGCTCCGACTGCCCGTTGGTCTGCGAATGAAAGGCTGTGTTGAGCTCTACACGGGTCCCCAATTAATCTGTACTGCTCTCCAGAAATGTGAAGTAAACTGAGGGCATCTATCTGATATGATGGAAATTGGCACACCATGCAACCGAACTATCTCCTGAATATAAATCTGGGCCAACCTCTCTGTAGTGTACGTAGTTATGACTGGAATGAAGTGTGCCGACTTGGTCAACTTGTTGACAATGATCCAAACTGTGTCAAACTTCCGCAAGGTCCGCGGTAACCCAACTATAAAGTCCATAGTATTATGTTCCCATTTCCACTCGGGTATAGTCATCTGCTGAAGTAGGCCACCTGGCCTCTGGTGCTCATATTTAACTTGTTGGCAATTTAGACACCTAGCTAAATACTCAACTATGTCCTTCTTCATCCTCCGCCATCAATAATGCTGCCTCAGGTCACGATACATCTTCGTAGCACCTGAGTGAATATAATACCGAGAACTCTGTGCCTCTTCTAGAATCATTTTCCTCAGTCCATCCACATTAGGAATACATAGACGATCCTAGAGTCGCAGAACACCATCCGCGCCAATAGTGACTTCCTTGGCACCACCCCGTAGTACCGTTTCTCAAAGAACCAATTAGTGTGGATCATCAAACTGACGAGCCATGATCTGCTCATATAGTGAAGACTGGGCTACAACACATGCAAAAACTCGGTTGGGCTCGGAAATATCCAGCCTCACAGGTTTGTTAGCCAAGGACTGAATATCCAAAGCTAATGGCCTCTCCTCTAATAAAATAGAAGCCAAGCTACCCATACTTTCCGTCTTTCTACTCAAGGCGTCTGCAACTACATTTGCTTTGCCTGGATGATACAGGATAGTAATATCATAATATTTTAGTAACTCAAACCATTTGCGCTGCCTCAAATTTAGGTCCCTCTGCTTGAACAAATGCTGTAAACTGTGATGATCAGTGTAAACTTCACAAGACACCCCATAAAGATAATGCCTCCAAATCTTAAGAGCGTTAACAATTGTAACTAACTCCAGTTCATGTACCGGGTAATGCTTCTCGTGGGGTTTTAGCTGACGTGAGGCATATGCATTAACTCGCCCCTCCTACATTAATACACAACCCAAACCAATGTGTGAAGCATCACAATACACTGTATACATCCCCGAACCGAAAGGCAACACTAACACTGGTGTTGTAGTCAATGCTGTCTTGAGCTTCTGAAAGCTTACCTCACAATCATTAGACCATCGGAATGGAGCACCCTTCTGGGTTAATTTGGTAAAAGGTGCTGCAATAGATGAAAGGCCCTCCACGAACCGATGATAATAACCTGCTAAACCTAGGAAACTCCTAATCTCAGTCCCAGTGGGACGATGCCAATTCTGAACTGCCTCAATCTTTATCAACTTTAATGCCTTTGACCGATACAATATGCCCCAAAAATGCTACAGAATTTAGCCAAAGCTCACATTTGGAGAAATTAGCATATAACTTTTGTTCCCGCAAGGTCTGTAGCACCACTCTCATGTGTTGCTCGTTCTCCTCCTTACTACACGAGTAGATAAGAATGTCATCAATGAAGACAATAACAAACGAATCAATATATGACCTAAATACCTTGTTCATCAAATCCATAAACGCCGCCGGAGCATTACTGAAACCGAAAGACATCACCAAAAATTCATAATTACCATATCCAGTCCGGAAAGCAGTCTTCGAAACATCCGAATCCTGAATCTTTAACTGGTGGTACCCCGACCTCAAGTCGATCTTAGAGAACACCCTAACACCCAGTAACTGATCAAATAGATCATCAATACACGGCAAGGGATACTTGTTCTTAATAGTGACTTTGTTCAATTGGCGATAATAAATACATATTCGCATCCTTCCATCCTTTTTCTTCACAAATAATAACGGTGCACCCCAAGGCGATACACTCAATCTGACAAACCCCTTGGCTAGTAACTCCTCAAGTTGTTCTTTTAATTCCTTTGATTCTTTCGGAGCCATGTGATACGGTGGGATAGATATAGGCTGGGTATCTGGAGCCAAGTTAATACAAAAATCAATATCACGATCTGGTGGCATGCCTGGAAGATCTGAAGGAAATACATTAGAGAACTCCCGGACTACAGGCACTAAATCAATAGTCGGAGTCTATGCAGTAGTATCCCGAACATAGGCTAGATAAGCCAAACAACCCTTCTCAACCATATGTCGAGATTTTAGAAAGGAAATAACATAATTAGATGCGCTGATAGACGAACCCTTCCACTCCAACCTAGGAAATTCTGGCATTTCCAAAGTAACAATCTTGGCATGATAATTTTGGATGACATGATATGGGGATAGCCAGTCCATGCACAGGATAATCTCAAAATCGGTCATATCAAGCAGCAGAAGATTTGATCTAGTCTCATAACCACAGAATGAAACAACATAGGACCAATAGATCTGATCCACAACAACAGAATCGCCCACAGGAGTGGACACATAAACAGAAGTACTTAAGGACTCTCGAGAAACACCTAGGAAATGAGCAAATAGAGAGGACACATATGAATACATAGATCCTGGATCAAATAATGCGGAGGCATCTTTGCCGCAAACAGAAATAATACCTGTAATCACGGGATCTGATGCCTCTACATCTGGTCTGGTTGGAAAAGTATAGAACCGAGCTGGAGCGCCAACTGGCTAACCTCCACCTAGCTGGCCTCCTCCTCTAGGATGGCCCCTACCCACCTGCCCTCCACCTCTGCGTGGTCAGACGGCTAGTGGAGCAACTGGTGCAGTAATCATAGGTTGTTGACCCTGCTGCACTGGTCGACCCTGAAGCCCGGGGTAGAATCTCCGCGTGTGACTGGAATCCCCGCACTCGTAACAACTTCTCGGGGCGATGGGTTGTTGACTAGAAGTCTGACCCTGGTGACTTGTATACCCACTGGAAGAACCCTGCATAGCTGGTGAGCGATAAGAACTTTCTGGCATAACACTGAAATACGATCGCACTGGGGCAACCCGGGGAGGCGATGGTGCTGGAAATGGGGGCCTGCTACACTGCCCTCTAAAGAACTGACC
Source organism: Nicotiana otophora (assembly GCA_000715115.1). Lineage (NCBI taxonomy): Eukaryota > Viridiplantae > Streptophyta > Magnoliopsida > Solanales > Solanaceae > Nicotiana > Nicotiana otophora. The sequence continues at coordinate 146,130 of AWOL01S0006960.1, read as the reverse complement.
TCTACCCCCTGACAGAGACCTCTGAACTCCCCAGAATAGCTAAATCGCTTATCTCTCATAACCTTCTCTCGGATGCGCTGACGCACGCCCTCAATCCTTCGGGCTATCTCCACAACCAACTCATAAGAAGTCCCCATCTCAACCTCTCGGGCCATAGTGGCCTGAATGCCAGTATGTAAACCCGCAACAAACCTCTGCACTCTCTCCGCATCAGTAGGGAGTATCATAAGTGCATGACGAGATAACTCAGAGAACCTCGCCGCATAATCGGTCACTAACATCTGACCCTGCTGGAGCTGCTCAAACTGAAACTGCAACTCTTTCCTCTGAGAAGGTGGAATATACCTATCCAGGAAAATATGAGTGAACTTGTCCCAAGTCATGGGAGGAGAATCTACTGGTCTACCAAGAAGATAAGACTTCCACCATCTACGGGCTCTGCCCTCCAGCTGAAAAGTAGCAAAGTTTACCCCGTGAGACTCCAATATCCTCATGTTGTGCAGTCTGTCCCTTCAACGATCAATGAAATCCCGGGGATCCTCATGTCGCTCACCCCCAAAGACATAAGGATGTAGTCTAGTCCATTAGTCCAATAGTGTCTGCAGCTCGGCGGCCGCAGCTGGTCTGGGCTCAGGTGTAGTTGCTGCCACTGGGTGGACTCCACCCATGGGTAGTGCACCATGGGTCTGATATACAGTAGATGCATTCCCATGAGCATGTGCGGTAGGGGTCTGTGCTCCCCCGCGCGCATGAGATGTAGTTGGGTCTGCCAGAAATAAACTGGCCTGAGTCATAGAGTCCATGAACTGCAGCATACGACCCATGACCTCCTGCAATCCCAGTGCAGACGTGCAATCCACCAGAACTGGCTCTGCTATGGGCACCTCGCTTTGTTCCTCAATAATAGGATCCTCTACTGGACCTACTGGTGGCATAACTGGAACAACTCTGGGACGTCCCCGTCCCCTTCCATGGGCTGGAGCCCTCCCTCGGCCTCGGCCTCTGCCTCGGCCTCTAACAATAGGGGGAGTAGCTCTTCCCTGGTCTGGAACTTCATTAGAGCGCGTTCTCACCATCTGTTAGAAAATAAGAGAAAGATATTTAATACTACATTATTTGCACAATGGGAGATGAAGAAAAATAATTTTTCTAACACCCTATAGCCTCTTGAAGATAAGTACAGACGTCTCCGTACCAATCCGCAAGACTCTATTAGGCCTTCTCATAACTTGTGAGACCTACGTGAACCTAGTGCTCTGATACTATGTTGTCACGACCCAATTTTACCTATATGTCGTGATGGCGCCCAACATCACAGCTAGGCAAGCCAACTAGTGATTTAAACATATAATTATTTCTTTAAAAATTATCCGAGTAATTAAACTCGTCGTACTTGCGAAAATTACGACAATGTGAGATATAAGATAAATTAAAACCCAAGTAAAATAATTAAATCCAAAAATTCTACTAGTGTGTGCCAAGACCTGGTGTTATAAGTGTATGGGCATCTAGTAGATTATACAAAAATTCTAATTACTTTCTGAAATAAAATAGACAGAATACAAATACAAGAGGAGACTCAAGGGCTGTAGAACGACTCAAGAAGCAGCTCACCACTAATTCTCGGGGTATCTGAGGTATGCTCCGGTAGGTCCTCCGATAGTACCTGTCTCAGGCCCTGCACAAAAAGTGCAGCAAGCATAGCATGAGTACATATACAACCTGTACCCAATAAGTATCAAGCCTAATCTCGAAGGAGTAATGACGTGAGGTCGACTTTGACACTCACTATGGGTCAATAATATTACAATAGAATTTATTGAATTAAACATGATTTTTAGGTGAACAACAATGATTTTCTTAACAAGCAGAAATAATTACTTCATAATATTTCAATAATTTCCAATTTATCAATTAACTTTACAACCAACAATTAAAATATTAAGGTATCGCGTAATTAATATTATTAGGCACGATTTCTGCCGAGGTCGTACGACCCGATCCAGAGTGTCGTGTACACTACCGAGGGACGTGCGGCGCGATCCATAGATACATCTATACTGCCGAGGCGTTCGGTCTGTTCTACAAGAAAGGAGGACATTTTCTTATGAACCTCCGGAATGAGAAGTTATTATAATATTAACACATAGGATGCTCCATCTCCATTAACAATTCAATAATTTACACAAAATTCAAGTATATGATGTTTCGATCTTTTACTATTTCCTCTAACAATTTACAGTATAATTCAGTAACTTAATTAAATAAAGATACAATTATCACAAGTAATTCATGGTTTGAATCCTAAACTACCCGGACTTTAGCATAATTAGTAGCGACGCACGGACTCTCGTCACCTCGTGCGTACGTAGCCCCCACAATTAGCAACAATTATTTATTTAGATCACCTATGGCATAAATTCCCTCTTACAAGGTTAGACAAGAGACTTACCTTGTCTCAAAGCCCACTTTCCCAATCACAATGTCGCGTAAAATCTCAATTCAGTGCCGAAAAATCTGAAACTATTCAAAAGTTATATAAAATAATTAATACATGCTCAATAATTTTGAAATTAAACTACTAAATTAATTACCCAACCCAAAATGGTAAAATTTCAAAACTTCACCCGGGCCCACGTGCCTGGATTCCGAAATTTTTCGGAGGAAATCGTTACCCATAATCTCAAGAACTCATATATACAATTTGCATCCAATTCTATAACCATTTTCGAGGTTAAAATCTCATTTTTATACAAATCTAGGTTTTTCCTCTAAACCCTTGATTTCCAAAGTTTACAGGTTATAATCTACCCATAATTTATGTATTTAACTCAAAGTGGATAGAATTAACTTACCTTCAAGTTTCTAGTTGAAATCCTCTCTTAAGAAGCTCCAAATTCGCCCAAGAATGGAGAAAATGGGCTCAATAATGGCTGAGCCCCGATTTTAACCCATTCTGCCAAGCAGTGGTTTCGCATCTACGGCTCCGCATCTGCGGAAAATGCATCGCAGATGTGACTTCCCCCTAAGCAGGCCTCATCCGCTTCTGCGGCTTATACATCACATCTGCGATGCGCTTCTGCGATTGCACCTGCATCCAGTCCTCTTCTGCGGTGTCGTCCATGCACCTTTGGCCTCGCACCTGCGGCTGGCCAAGCACAGGTGCGGTTACAGCAGAAGGTGGAAGCTTCAGCTACTACTCCAAGGTCCAAAATCGATCTGAGCCTCGTCCGGTCAACACTCGAGGCCCCCGAGGCCCCCGGGGCCCCGCCCGAACGTACCAACAAGTTTGAAATCATAAAACGAACTGCTCGAACCCTCAAAACGTGTAAAACAACATCAAAACTAAGAATCATACCTCAAACCAAATTGATTCAACTTAGAATTTTTAAATTCTTCAAACTTACTCTGAACGTGCCAAGATATACTTATACTACTCGGAATGATACCAAATTGTGCGTGCAAGTCTTAAATCACCATATGGAGCTATTCGCAGGCTCAAAATTTCAAACGGACTTCAATTACTCCAAAACTTACTCCAAACCATATTTAAAGAATATTAAACCTTCAAATAGTTGATATTCACTATTAAGCTCTGAAATGCTCCCGGGTTGTACTAAACTCGATTCAAACATACTCCCAAGTCCAAAATCTTCATACGAACCTATTGGAACCGTCAAATCCTGATTTCAGGGTCATTTTCGCAAAATATTGACAGAAGTCAAACTTAGCTTTTTAAAACCAAATTAAAGAATCAAGTGTTCCGATTTCAACCTGAACACTTCCAAATCCCGAACCAACCATCCCCGTAAGTTATAAATTAATAAAAGCACATACGAGGAGTTTTATTTAGGAGAACGGGGTTCTAAAAGTTAAAATGACCGGTTGGGTCATTACAACTATTATAAAGAAGCACTTGATCTCCAATTTTAAAACTTTTTTGCCAGATCAAATTGTCATGCCGTTTTTTGTTCTTTAAAAAGTTTTGCATTTTCATAGGTTTCCAACCTCATTTCTTCCAACTCATTAACCTGAAAAATTTATTTTTACCAGCAGAGGCTAATTCAAAGTTTAATGCTTTTAGTGCCCAAAAAGCTTTATGTTCTAATTCAACTGGAAAATGACAAGTTTCCCAAAGACTAATCTATATGGAGATGTTCCATTTGGCATTTTGAATGCCGTTCGGTACGCCCATAATGCATCATCTAATTTTAAAGTCTAGCCTTTTCTTGAGATTCCAACTGTTTTTTCAAAAATTCTTTTTAATTCACGGTTGAAAATTTCAACTTGCCCTTGAGTTTGAGCATGATATGGTGTTCCTGTTTTTTGAGTCACACCATATTTTGTCAGCAAAGCAAGAAATGCCAAATCTGGTAAAAATATTTTTTTTGAGAAAATTGCACACAGTTCGAGTATTATTTTTTCTTGTGGGGATGGCTTCAACCCATCTTGACACATAATCCACAGCCACAAGGGTATATTCAAAAGAATGATAAGAAGGAAAAGGACCCATAAAACCTATTCCGCAAATATCAAATATTTCACATACTTGTATTGATTGCAATGGCATCTCATCCCTCTTAGTGATGTTACCTGTTCTCTGACACCTGTCACATTGTGCAACATATGCTCGTGCATCTTTAAAGAGAGTCGGCCAGAAAAATCCAGCATCCAAAACTTTAAAGGCTGTTCGATTTACTGCATAATGACCTCCAATTGCTCCATCATGACAGTGATATAAAAGTTTGTTCATCTCTACTTTAGGCACACATCTTCTAATGATATTATCTACACAATTTTTAAACAAGTAAGGTTCATTCCACAAATAATACTTTGCATCGGATTTTTCTTTGTTGATAAGAGAGATCTTGGGGTGTCCACTTTCCAATCAAGTAGTTTGCAATATCTGCAAATCAGGGTGGTTGAGTCACAATTGAGTTAACTGAGAAAATGTGTTCATCAGGAAATTCTTCCTTCATCTTATTAAACTCAAAGGGGGAATTTTCTAATCTAGACAAATGGTCAGCCACTTGATTCTCTATTCCTTTTTTGTCCTTTATCTCAAGGTCAAATTCTTGTAGAAGTAAAATTCATCTTAACAATCTAGGCCGAGCATCTTTCGTTGCTAAGATGTATTCTAAAGCTGCATGATCAGTAAAAGTAGTGACCTTGGTTCCTATCAAATAAGATCGAAACTTATCAAAAGTAAATAATATTGCTAGCAACTCTTTTCTGTTGTGGCATAATGTAGTTGAGCCCCATTCATTGTTCTACTAGTATAGTAAATGCGACGAAAGATCTTATCCTTTCTCTGGCCTAAAACAGCTCCAATTGTGGTATCACTAGCATCACACATGACCTCAAAAGGTTGATTCCAGTCTAGGGACAAAACTACAGGGGCAATTGATAACTTTTCCTTAAGGGTCTCAAATGCTTTCAAACAATCACCTGAAAAATCAAACTTAATATCTTTCATCAAAAGGTTAGTTAACGGTTTTGAAATCGTTGAAAATTCTTTTATGAACCGTGTGTAAAAACCTGCATGACCTAGAAAGCTTCTAATGCCTTTAACAGTTGTGGGGGGTATAATCCTGTTATAAGATCAATTTTATCCTTATCAACTCATATCCCTTTAGCAGTGATTTTATGTCCTAAAATAATTCCCTCGGTAACCATAAAATGATATTTTTCCCAATTAAGAATCAAGTTTGTCTCTTCACATCTCTTAAGAACTAAGGTCAAGTGGTGAAGAGAATCCTCAAATGTTTTGCCAAAGAGGGTAAAATCATCCATAAATATTTCAAGAAATTTTTCAGTCATATCAGAAAAAATTGCTAACATGCAACGCTGAAATATAGCAGGGGCGTTGCATAGACCAAATGACATTCTCCTATAGGCATATGTTCCATGAGGACATGTGAAAGTTGTTTTGTCCTAATCTTTAGGTGCAATTGGTATTTGGTTATACCCTGAATAGTATCAAGAAAACAGTAAAAACCATATCCTGCAATTCTTTCTAACATTTGATCAATAAATGGTAAAGGAAAATAATCTTTTCTAGTGACATCATTGAGACGTCTGTAATCAATACAGACTCTCCATCCTGTGATAGTTCTGGTAGGTATAAATTCATTAATTTCATTTTTTATAACTGTCATACCTCCTTTCTTTAGTACTACTTGAACAGGGCTTACCCTAGGGCTGTCTGAAATGGGATCAATAATACATGCTGCCAAAAGCTTTACGATCTCCTTTTTTACTACTTCCTGCATTGCTGGATTCAATCTCCTTTGGGGCTAGACTATTGGCCTGTAGCTATCCTCCATGAGTATTTTGTGCATACAAACAACTGGATTAATCCTTTGATATCTTCTATAGTCCATCCCAAGGCTCCTTTGTGTGCTTTCAACACTTCAATTAATTTTTCTTCTGTCCTGCAGTAAGAGAAGATGAAATAATTACTAAAAATAATTATTCCTCAAGATAAACATATTTTAAATGAGATGGGAGAACTTTGAGTTCAATTTTTAGTTGAACTTGTTCTGGTTGCATCTCCTCATCTTCAGAATCGTTTTTCTAGTATTTTGACTTCTCTTCTGATGATAGGATCATCGTCTTGTATGGTGCCAAATTTGGACAAACATCTTTCCATTGAGTTTGTAATTAATTGATCATCTTTGAATTCATCTGTAAGACAATTAAGCATGTCAATCGAAAAACACGAAGATGATGTCTCATCTCCTGAAAAGCTTAATATCATTTGCATATCAAAAATGACTCTTTCTTCATCAACTCTCAAAATTAGTAATCCTTGATGAACATCTATGATTGCTCTACTTGTGGCAAGAATGGTGTACCCAAAATAATTGGTTCATCGGGACATTCCTTCATTTCAAGTACTATAAAATCTATAGGGAAAACAAACTTATCTACTCTTACAAGCACATTTTCAATTATTCCCTTAGGTTTCTTAGTACTTTGATCTTTAAACTGAAGAGAAACGTTTATGTCTTTCATTTCACCAAGATTTAATTTTCTAAAGATAGAAAATGGCATCAAGTTAACTGAAGCTCCAGAATCACAAAGTGCTTTTTCAAAATATACTCCTCCCAAAGTGCATGGAATTGTAAAACTACTTGGATCGCCAAGTTTTTTGTGGTAGCTTATTTTGAAGTATAGCACTGCATTTTTCAGTAAGCATCACCATAGAAAATTCTTCCAATTTCCTTTTACTTGACAAAATTTCTATAAGGAATTTGGCATAAGAAGGAATTTGCAACAAAGCATCAGTGAAAGGAATATTAATGTGAATTTGTTTTAAAATCTCCAAAAACTTTGAAAATTGATTATCAAGATTTTCTCTTTTCAGTTTTTGTGGAAAAGGAATTGTCACATGGAAAGGAGTCAATTTTTCAATATTTGTTTCTTCTTTTTTCTTGACTTCTTTATTTTCAGATGGTTCAGAGGGTATTTCAACTATCTTACCATTGTTTACATGTTGTTCTGAGTGGTCTGCATAGGGTTCATCAAGCTCCTTACCTGACCGTAAGGTGCTCCTTTGGATTTTTCTCTGTATTTCTTGGTAAAGGACCTTGAATCTTTTTTGACACAAGACTTGCTAGTTGGCTTAATTGAATTTCCAGATTTTTGAGGGTTGGACCCTGGCTTTCCATCTTTTCATCAATGACCTTAATATACTTATACAAAAGGTCATCAAGACTTGAATGAGCTTGTTGAGGCCTTTGCTGATATGGCCCTGCTTGTTGATAAGGTCTGTAGTTTGGTTGCCCAGGATTCTGATTTTGGTATCCCAACGGACCTTGTACTTGTTGCTTCTGGAAGCTTTGAGATTTCTCTACACTATTTGGATTGCTCCATTGAAACCCTGGATGCTTTTGTGCAATTGGACTCCCAAAAGGGTACGATTTATAACCGACATAATGGACATGTTCATCATTATGATTGGTTTCTTGACATTCATGGTTCAGATGGTTTCCTCCACACATGTCACAAGCCTCAGATTGGCTTGGTTGTTGTGTATTCACCTGAAAAGATTCAAACTTTTGTGCCAAAGAAACAATTTGTTGTGTTAGTGTATTTAAAGCATCAACCTGCTTTACGGTAGCAACCTTCTTGATGATTACACGCTCAGATGGCCATTGGATGGCATTCTAAGAAATTTCGTTCAACAATTGCAATGCTTCCTCCATGGTGTTTCCCATTACAGAACCTTCTGCAGCTGTATCAATCACATTTCTAGAAGAGGGTTTTAATATATACAATTGCATATGTTCAGGAATGTCATGGTGTGGGAATTTTCTTAACATTGCTTTTAATCTTTCCCAAGCTTGATAAACTGACTCAGCGTCAGTCTGTAAGAAATTAGAGATGTCTTGTCTTAACTTTGTGGTTTTAGCTAGGGAAACATATTTGTTTAAAAATTTCTGAGTCATTTGGTCCCATATGATAATGGAACCTTGTGGCAAACTTTGCAACCAAGTCTTGGCATCTCCTTTTAAAGAAAAAGGAAATAGCCTTAAGTTGATAGCTTCAAGAGGTACTCCATTATACTGAGTTTTTTCAACAAGTTCCAAAAAGTCAATTAAATGACTGTGTGGATCTTCACTTGCGTCTCCAGTTGTAACGACCCGATCGGTCATTTTGAGCTCTAGCGCGTTGTTCAGCGGTTTGAAGCCTTGAATAGTTTCACTTCAGGTATTATGACTTGTGCGCGTGATCGGAATTGAATTTCAGGAAGTTCGGATTTGATTTGGAAAGAAAACTCTCATTTCGGAAGCTTTAAGTTGGAAGAATTGACTAAGGTTTGATTTTTGAGTAAACGACCTCGGAATCGGGATTGGAAGGTTCCAACAGGTGTCACGACCCAAAATTCACCTAGTCGTGATGGCACCTAACCCAACCCGCTAGGTAAGCCAATTAACCACTAACCAATTCGAATAATAATTAATAAAGTAATTAAGTAAAGAAATATCTGAATATAATACAATCCCCAAGAACTGGTAGTACAAATCATGAGCTTCTTAGTATATAGTTTACAAAGCTGAAATGGACTAAATACATAGTCTGTTTGAAAAGTACATAAACAGAGTTTAATAGATCTAAAGCTACCACGAACAAGAGATAGCTACAACCAGGACGCATGTACATCTTCAATCCAGCTCCCATCGAACACAACAACATCAACAGTCAATATCTGCACGCAAGGTGCAGAAGTATAGTATGAGTACAACCGACCCCATGTACGTAATAAGCAACAAACCTAACCTTAGGTTGAAAGTAGTGACGAACTTGTACCAAGGTCGGGTCCACACCAATAGCCAACAACAGTCCATAAAAACTTAAAGAAAATAATATAAGAAGTAACTAAGAGATGAAAATGCTCAGCAAAATTATGATTTTTGAAAATGGTTCTGCCTTTCAAGTACATCGGGGAAAATCCAAATCGTTTACCGAAGTTGTCAAAAATATGAATAAGTTTGAAAACAATAATTTTTCCCAAAAATCTTTCAATAATAAATAAGATGTTTCGTTTCCTTTCCAGATAACAAGTGTGAAATACCTCTCTATGCCCACATATCAATGTGTGTAAAAAGTCATGGATGACGTGATACCGTACAACATGAGGAAAAATGCATCTCTATGCATGTATGTCATGTGTGCATGCAAATGCCATGTATCTCAGAGATGAATCATGTACTCACACTCTCAGAGTACTCAATCTCACTGTCTCTCACTTTTCACTCATCATGCTCAACCACTCGGTATTGTATATGGCCTATACGGCCCAAGGAAGATCCATCCCGGAATATATACATCACTGACCATCAGTTACTCAGTATCGAGGAAGGCCAATCCGGCCCCATGGAGAAGATCCATCTCCAGGTATATAAATGCTTCGGACAAGATCCATGTCCAGGGAAGATCCATCCCTCAATATAATCAATAGCGCTCACTGGGGGTGTGTACAGACTCCGGAGGAGCTCCTACAGCCCAAGCGCTATCATAAGCCAAATCCAGGCATAAATCAATATAACATGCTGCGGCGTGCAGCCCAATCCAATAACTATCACTCATAATTAGGCTCTCGGCCTCACTCAGTCATCAATCTCTCCAGTCTCACTCACGGGCTCACAATGTCATGAAACTAGCCTGACAACAATGATATGATGTATAAATAAATAACAACTAAGAGTGAGATATGATATGAATGCATGAATGTGACTGAGTACGAAATATCAGTAAAATCAGTGAAATGACAGCAAGAAATGACCATTATGGGTCCCAACAGTATCGGCATAAAGCCTAACATGATATCTAGCATGATTGACAGCTCGATAACTTTATCACATGGTGAAAACACGGATATTAACAAAATAGGACTACTATAAAGTGCCATGAAAACAACAGAGTCCCAAATCACTTGGTGCATGCCCACACGCTTGTCGCCTAGCAGGTGCGTCACCTCAACACGAATCACATAACACGTATTTTGGGGTTTCATACCCTCAGTTCCAAGATTAGAAGAGTTACTTACCTCGAACAAGCCAATTCTAACATCGAGCAAGCCAAGCGATGCTCCAAAATGTCATCCCGTGCGTTTCGACCTCCGAACGGCTCAAAACTAACCAAAACAACTCGAATACATTAAACAATGCTAAAGGAACCAATCCCGATCGAAAATTATCAAGTCGGCCAAAAGCCCAAAATCGGCAAAAATCCTAACCCGGGCCCGCACCTCGGAACCCGACAAAATTTACAAAATTCAACAACCCATTCAATTACGAGTCCAACCATACTAGTTTCACTCAAATCCGACTTCAATTCGATGTTCAAAACTCAAAAATTCATATTATGAAACTTTAGGCCAAAACCCCAAATTTCATTTTTAAAATTCATAAATAAAAAGCTAAAATCAAAGATAGATTCATGGAATATAACCAAAACCGAGTAGAGAACACTTACATCAATTCATATGGTAAAACCTGCCTCAAGAATTGCCTTAATCCGAGAACCATAAGTCCCACAATGAAGAAAGAACCAAAACCCTCGATAATATAGCTTCTGCCAGCATTTTCGCACCTGCGGCACATTAGCCGCTTCTGCGGCGTCGCTTCTGCGACATAACCTCCTCTTCTGTGAAATCAGCTGAGGACTCGACCCTCGTACCTACGGACAACATATCCGCTTCTACGACATCACAGGTGTGAGCCACCATCCGCACTTGCGAAAGACCTCGCTCATGCGCTCCATCACCTCGCACCTGCGCAGCCTCATATGCGCCCAAATCTCCGCTTCTACGGTCTTCCTCACCCAGCACTATTTCTGCTCCTACGACCCCTTCATCGCTTCTATGACCATCGCACCTACGAAAACCAGTCGCAGGTGCGGTCACACCAGAACCAGCAATAGCAACATGAAGTAAAATGATCTGAACCTCGTCCAAAACTCATCCGAGCCACTCGGGACCCCATCCGAATATACCAACAAGTCCAATAATATAACACGGACCTTCTTGAGGCCTCAAATCACGCATAACAACATTGGAACAAAGAATCGCACCTCAAATCGAAATCTATGAACTTTGAACTTTCAAATTTAATAACTCGTGCCGAAACATAGCAAATCAATCCGAAATGACTTCAAATTTTGCGCACAAGTCCCAAATAACATAACGAATCTATTCCGAATTTCCAGAATCGAAATCCGACCCCGATATCAAAAAGTCCACTCCCGGTCAAACTTTCCAAAATTTCAACTTTCGCCATTTCGAGCCAAATTCAACCACGGACATCCAAATCATAACCCAAATTCGCTCCTAAGTCCAAAATCACCCAACAAAACTAACGGAATCATCAAAATTCCAATCCATGGTCAAATGCTAAAAGTCAAACTTGGTTAACTCTTCCAAATTTAAAGCTCCCTAGTTGAGAATCATTCTTCCAAATCAGTCCCGAATAAACTGAAGACCAAAGCCGATGATTCACACAAATCAAAATACATCATACGGAGCTACTCACGCTCGTAAGCTATCGAGCACAGTGCAAATGCTCAAAACGACCGATCGGGTTGTTATATTCTCCCCCACATAAACATATGTTCATTCTCGAACGTGTCCAGAGTTGTTCTCAAAGCCATCAAACCGCCGTATAACCTTGCCATGAACATACATAAGGGTGACCCCACGTCACCCTATCCCATACAGGACCGATAACATAACATAACTGAAATTTCTCAATTCAACCTAGCCCATAAGCCTTCGAATCTAATTTTCAACATTCGAAATTTCTTATAAGATCTGAATCCCACAACCTACACACTGTATAAGTCTGAATAAGTTGTACCAAAAGCCATAACATACTTAAATACTCAAAACTCGAATACCACATAGCTCAAACGCTCGAAGCAAAGATTTCTAATCACAGTAGCTGCTCAAATCAACCATATACTGGTAACAACCTCATACCAAATAAAGCCTCATTCTAAACCTTCATACACTGACAATAATGAAAGAAACATGCAACCATTCATCAGATCGACAAGTCATGGTACTCCATCTCTTTCGACAGGAACTATAGCAAATTTCTAAGTCGACTTTCAATATTATCCTTCCAACCATGCTGTAATCAATTCTGATAATATCCATTCTAGGTCCAATGACCTCATCTCATCTCTAGTGACATGACATACCCATACAATCTAAAGCCACAACCTGTGCAATCCGTGCACCAATAAGCAACATTTCCAACGTACTCAATCATTGAAAAACAATGACTCAGGCGAGAGAACTGGCCCGCAAGCTTAACAAGTATCGCCATAACGAAATGCTGAAAATCTATCACATACCGTAGAACCATAACACACGAATCTAACACCAAGGATCATATCTCCACATAACTCCGTTGCATTGCGCAACACTATCCAAATACTGGTCCATATGAAATACCTCAAGCCACCCTGCTAAGAATCAATAGCCATGTGCAATTCGACATCAACTACTCCAAGTGCATTACCATAACCACGGAGAAGCAAATGACACAATGCCACAACCAAGCAATACCCAATACTCTTATCACTCAAATTCTGCTATAAGGCCCCAATAGAACCGCACCATATGTGCATAAAACCAACGAATCATAACTCCTCGTAGCATAGAAGAGTAACTCACAAAAAATTCCAGAACACGAATAAGCTCAGCAACAACCGAATGACACATCCCTCAACAATAGCATTATGGAGCCAACCAATCCAGCTCGGTGTAGAATACACATCCTAATTGGGACTAGCAATGGACCCCCAAATCAGCTCTAGTCACCCACAGATAGATAAATAACCTCTAAAAGTCCATAATGACTAAATCATAATACATTCTGTCATCTGGCTAGCTTCGGCCACGACTTCACAGTCCACAACCATGAAACAATCCGCTCCTGAGAACTCCCAGTCTCCCAATCCATAGAACATACGAATCACCATAGCTTATCCCAACTCCACCGCCAGAATGTCTAGCACATCTCTCATACACGATCATCCTACGAGGAATACTTCTAAAAATTTTCATTCCACATAGCAAAATTTGAATATCAGCAGTCGATCAATCAGAAGAGTGCCGCAGTACCAGTGAAGTATACATACATCAAAACACATTGCCCCTTTCTGAAATGTATACTCTTATCAAGCCATACCAAATAGTAATATCATTTACCTAGTCATCTGAAACCGTCTATGCTGCCTACGAATTTTATGACCTTCCCTTCCAAACAGAACTGTGATCCCGCTCACGCAAATATCAATCCCACACAACACACCGCATATACCATGCCATCATATGAAAAATACGAGAACTTCATAGTCCACTCCGAGTCAAGAACTACATACTCAAGAAAAGGACCTTCCATTTGATTTCATCTAGGAGAGATTCACTATGCACCACATGATCCTCACGCCAGTAGGAAATATACTCCTCGAACGGTAGTAGAAACCATTGAGAACCCTTTGAAGTCTATTTGCACATATCCAAGCTATCAGAACCGAATCTCTCTAACTCAACCCAGCCACGCAGGTTGCCAAAACCCAAGAGCATTGCCGCGAAACACCTGTAGAGACTAGCCGCGTCATAAGATCCAAAGAACCGATTATATGCATTATTGTGCTAATCCAACCTACTACCATGTTGTCCTATTTCTCCAAGTTCCTTACAAATTGCCTTCAAATTGATACTTCTCCTTGCTTGAACACCGTGATCCTTAACCAAAATTCACCACAGAAGAGACCCTAGTATAAAACCACAATGCCCTAAGGCCCATAAACCACTGACTTCCCTCTAAAGCACCTCAAAGCACCACAACCGTGACACCCACTCAAAAGAGACCTTATGTGAACCTAAAACTATTTCCTTCACCTTTTTGATACTGAAATGCATAATCCACAATGATATAAAAATTCCATAAGTCTCGACACTGTCTAATGCAAATATCAGATCCAAGCCATATACCAATCTGAAATTCCCATTTGCTATATATAATTCTTGAATCCATTAGAACCATTCTCGAGAGTCATCTACTCTGCTTAAATCTCTATTGCACCGCCCCAAACAGGCCCAAACGACTGGTGCACCATTGGCACGATGACACCCAAAGATTAACCCCACCTTAACGCAACCAAGAAAATTCATACTCCATTCACACTACATCTTTCACGACTAACCACTCAATCATTCCATAATACCCTTATACCCATAGAGTGTAATACAACTTGTATCCAGAAATTCTCTTACTCGAGTCATACTCAATCTCAACCCCTGTAGTCATAGCTGATTCACCAGTATACCTCGAACAGAAACCAATACAACACATAATCGTGCAATCAAATTATCGATAGCAGACTCCCCCACTTGGCCCAAGGCCATTGATCAAAACACACAACTCACAATGCTCATACTCTATTACCGTCATAATACCGCAGTGGGATTCAACCAAATCCTTCCGGAGCTCCTATAACACAAACCATCTAATACTTCACATTATCTGCAAACCTCGCATTCACCCTTGTAATAGTCAAGCCAACTTCCACAAGCGATCCAAACTCAAATTGCAATATATATCATTTACTGGTAAAAGAGAACTCTCTACAAAATATCATAAGGACCACACAACCTCAGGACACCTCGCAGGAGATATCCCACTTGCTCTACCTCAAACTTACATCTCTCTATACCATTCCACAGTTACGACTACTATGCAATCACTTAATCTTCTTGATTCTGAACTTATCAACAAGACATGAGAATCTACTTCACTCCACAATCAAACAACATGAGAGATCCCTCAACACACCCATAACTCGAGACCATACGCCATAACAAGACAGAATCAAACACCCAATAGTTTTTGCTACCTATCAAGTAAACTCCTCTCGTCACATTTGAACAATGCGAACACATCTCGCAGTCACATGATACTCACCATATAGCCATTTCACCGCTCATCGAGCCATAAATTCTACTCGTAGGGATATTACCAGACATATGAGTCAAAATGTACAAGTTACCACTAAAACTACCGAGCTTAAGCTGCGGTCTAACCATAGCCTCAAGTCCTCAAGACTGGCCCATCACCAAAACACTGAATACACATCTCGAACCTCGTTCATAGAATCACAAGCCACCAACACACAACCGATACCAAGCACTCACATGCATATAAGAATGCGTGGAAGGAATTGTAAGAGTTACCCTTCAAGCTGAATCAATGTTGCACGATAAGGAAAAAAAGATGGGAAGTACATCCTAAATGTCATGTATCCTCTCGAAGATAGGTTTGGACGTCATCATACCGATCCATAAGACTCTACAAAACACTTGCTCATGACATGAAGAACCTATGAACCTAGAGCTCTGATACCACCTTGTCACGACCCAAATTTTGCCAAGTCATGATGGCACCTAACCCAACCCGTTAGGTAAGCCAATTAATCACTAACCAATTCCAATAACAATTAATAAAGTAATTAAGTAAAGAAATATTTGAATCTAATACATTCCCCAAGAACTGGTAGTATAAATCATGAGCTTCTTAGTATATAATTTACAAAGCTGAAATGGAATAAATACATAATATGTTTGAAAAGTACATAAATAGAGTTTTATAGATCTAAAGCTACCACGAACAAGAGGCAGCTACAACCGGGACGCAGGTACATATTTAATCTAGCACCTATCAAACACAGTAACATCAGCAGTCAATATCTGTACGCAAGATACAGAAGTGTAGTATGAGTACAACCGACCCCATGTACTCAATAAGTAACAAACCTAACCTTAGGTTGAAAGTAGTGACGAGCTTGTACCAAGGTCGGGTCCACACCAATAGCCAACAATAATCCATAAAAACTTAAAGCAAATAATACAAAAAGTAACTAAGAGATGAAAATGCTCAGGAAAATTATGATTTCTGAAAATGGTTCTACCTTTCAAGTACACAGTGAAAACCCAAATCGTTTACCAAAGTTGCCAAAAATATGAATAAGTTTGAAAACAACAATTTTTCCCAAAATCCTTTTAATAAATAATATGTTTCGTTTTCTTTGCAGATCACAAGTGCGAAATACCTCTCTACGCCCACATATCAATGTGTGTAAAACGTCATGGATGACGTGATACCGTAAATCATGAGGAAAAATGCATCTCTATGCTTGTATGTCATGTGTGTATGCAAATTCCATGTATCTCAGGGATGAATCATGTACTCATACTCTCAGAGTACTCAATCTCACTGTCTCACACTTTCCACTCATCATGATCAACCACTCGGTATTGTATATGGCCCATACAGCCCAGGGAAGATCCATCCCGGAATATATACATCACTGACCATCAGTCACTCAATACCAAGGAAGGCCAATCCGGCCCCATGGAGAAGATCCATCTCCAGGTATATAAATGCTTCGGACAAGATCCATGTCGAGGGAAGATCCATCTCTCAATATAATCAACAGCGCTCACTGGGGGTGTGTACAGACTCCGGAGGGGCTCCTACAGCCCAAGCGCTATCATAAGCCAGATCCAGGAATAAATCAATATAGCATGTTGTGGCGTGCAGCCCGATCCAATAACTATCACTCATAATCAGGCTCTCGGCCTCACTCAGTCATCAATCTCTCCAGTCTCACTCACGGGCTCACAATGTCATGAAACTAGCCCGAGAACAATGATATGATGTATCAATAAATAACAACTAAGAGTGAGATATGATATGAATGCATAAATGTGACTGGGTACGCAATATCAGTGAAATCAGTGAAATGACAGCAAGAAACGACCATTATGGGTCCCAACAGTATCGGCATAAAGCCTAACATGATATCTAGCATGATTGACAGCTCGATTACTTTATCACATGGTGAAAACATGGATATTAACAAAATAGGACTACTATAAAGTGCCATGAAAACAACAGAGTCCCAAATCACTTGGTGCATGCCCACACGCCCGTCACCTAGCAGGTGCGTCACCTCAACACAAATCACATAACATGTATTTCAGGGTTTCATACCCTCAGCTCCAAGATTAGAAGAGTTACTTACCTCAAACAAGCCAATTCCAACACCGAGCAAGCCAAGCAGTGCTCCAAAATGCAATCCCATGCATTCTGACCTCTGAACGGCTCAAAACTAACCAAAAACAACTCAAATACATCAATCAATGCTAAAGGAACCAATCCCGATCGAAAAAGATCAAATCTTGAATCAAAAGCCCAAAATCGACCAAAAGCCCAACCCGGTCTCGCACCTCAAAACCCTACAAAATTTACAAAATTCAACAACCCATTCAATTACGAGTCCAACCATACTAGTTTCACTCAAATCCGACTCCAATTCAATGTTCAAAACTCAAACATTCATATTATGAAACTTTAGGACAAAACCCCCAATTTCCTCTTTAAAATTAATCAACCAAAAGCTAAATCGAAGATAGATTCATAGAATATAACCAAAACCGGGTAGAGAACACTTACCCCAATTCATATGGTGAAAATTGCCTCAAGAATCGCTTCAATCCGAGCTCCATAGCTCCCAAAATGAAGAAAGAAACAAAACCCTCGATAATATAACTTCTGCCACATTAGCCGCTTCTGTGGCGTCGCTTCTACGACATAACCTCCGCTTCTGCGGAATCCACTGAGGACTCAACCCTCGCACCTGTGGACAACATATCCACTTCTGCGACATCGCAGGTGCGAGACACCATTCGCACCTGCGAAATACCTCGCTCATGCGCTCCATCACTTCGCACCTGCGCATCCTCATATGAGCCTAAATCTCTGCTTCTGCGGTCTTCCTCACCCAGCACTATTTCCGCTCCTATGACCTCTTCTTTGCTTCTGTGACCATCGCGCCTGTGCAAACCAGTCGCATGTGCGGTCACACCAAAACCAACAATAGCAACATGAAGTAAAATGATCTGAACCTCGTCCAAAACTCATCCGAGCCACTCGAGACCCCGTCCGAATATACCAACAAGTCCAATAACATAACACGGACCTACTCGAGGCCTCAAATCGCACATAACAACATCAAAACGAAGAATCACATCTCAAATCGAAATCTATGAACTTTGAACTTTCAAATTCAATAACTCGTGTCGAAACATAGCGAATCAATCCGGAATGACTTCAAATTTTGCGCACAAGTCCCAAATAACATAACGAAGCTATTCCAAATTTTCATAATTGGACTCTGACCCCGATATCAAAAAGTCCACTCCCGGTCAAACTTTCCAAAATTTCAACTTTCGCCATTTTGAGCCAAATTCAACCACGGACCTCTAAATCACAATCCGGACGTGCTCCTAAGTCCAAAATCACCCAACAGAGCTAACAGAACCATCAAAATTCCAATCTGCGGTCAAATGCTAAAAGTCAAACTTAGTTAACTCTTCCAAATTTAAAGCTCCCTAGTTGAGAATCATTCTTCCAAATTAGTCCCGAATAACCTGAAGACCAAAGCCGACAATTCACACAAATCAAAATACATCATACGGAGCTACTCACGCCTGTGAGCTACCGAGCGAAGTGCAAATGCTCAAAATGACCGGTCGAGTTATTACAACAGGTTCGTATGATGATTTTGGACTTGGGCGTATGTCCGGATCAAGTTTTGGATGACTCGGGAGTGTTTCGGTGCCTATTATGGAAGGTTGGCATTTTGGAAGAGTTTTATAAATTTGGGTTGAAGTGCATTTCAATGTTATAGATGTTCGTTTGGGATTCTAAGCCTAGAAATAGCTCCGTATGGTGATTCTGGTATTAGGAGCGTGTCCGGATGTGGATTTGGAGGTCCGTAAGTCATTTTGGGGTCATTTGGTGAAAGTTAGAAATTTGAACGTTTTTTAGAGGTTTGACCGGGAGTGGAATTTTTCAAATCAAGGTCGGATTCTGATTCTGGAAGTTGTAGTAGGTCTGTAATGTCGAATGTGACGTGTGTGCACAATTTGAGGTCAATCGGATGTGATTTGATAGGTTTCGACATCGAATGTAGAAGTTTGAAGTTCTAAAGTTTATTAAGCTTGAATTGGGGTGTGATTCATGATTTTGATATTGTTTGATGTAATTTGATGCCTCGAACAAGTTTGTATTATATTATGGGACTGGTTGGTATGGTTGGACGGGGCCCCGTGGGCCTCGGGTATGTTTCGGGGTGGTTTCGGATCAATTCGGGTTGTTTTGGCTGTTGTTGTTGCTGGTTCTGGTGTTGTCCTTCGTGAACGTGAAGGGAGTCCCGTATTTGCGAAGAAGGGATTTTGGGCTGCTGTGTTGTTCATCGCGAATGCGGTGCATGGTCCGCGAACGCGATATTGGGCCTGGAATAGCCTACGCAAATGCGAGTAGGCGCACGCGAACGCGAAAACGAAGAGGTAGGGAGTTGTGGCTTGCCAGGCATTAAGACTTCGCGAACGCAGCTTGTGGCCCACGAACGCGAAGTGTAAGGGGGTCACCAGGTTCGCGACCACGGCCATTGGATCACGAACGCGTAGAGGAAAGTGTGGAGGCAGTGAGTTTGGCCTTCGTGATCGCGAAGGCATTCCCGCGATTGCGACGAAGAGCGGGCCTGGGCAGATTGGTTTTAGTACAGGGTTTGGCTCATCCCCTCTCATTTTGCACTTGCTTGGGAAACTTTTGGAGCTTTTGAAGAGGAGATTTTCATAATCTATGTCAAGGTAAGTGATTCCCACATATTACAAGTTAAATACTTGGATTATATATAGATTTTAGCATGAAAATTCATGGAACATTAGTGAAAATTTGGGATTTGGGTAGAAAACCTAGAAATGGATATTTTTGGATTTTGACCACGAATTTGGGCATGGAATTGAGAGTAAATTATATATTTGAGTTCGCGATGCCATGGGTAATGTTTATCTTCAAAAATTTTGAAATTCGGGCACGTGGGCCTGAGGGTGATTTTATCAACTTTTCGAGCGGAGTTGGAAATTATTGTAAATTAAATTATAATGAGTATTAGAGTATATATTTATGGATTTGCACCTTTATTGACTAGTTTTGGAGTGATGGGCATTAGTTTGAGTTGTTGGAAAGGCTTGGGAGTCGGCTATGGAACTTCGGAGCATGGTGAGTCTCTTTTCTAACCTTGTACGAGGGAATTAACTCTATAGGTGAATTGAATTAATATGTGCTTCCATTTGTGGGGGGGCTACGTACGCACGAGGTGATGAAAGTCCGTACGTAGCTACTAGTTATGCCTATGTCCGGGTAGTTTTAGGTTTACACCATGCCTTGTTGATACCATTGTTTGATTATGTCTATTATTTGCCTTGAAAAGAATTGAGATCGAGTATGCTTATTAAATGCGTTGAAAAGAGTTGAAACTGAGGATTTGGAGACTTGAAAGTTTTCATTGAATTTCGTATTTTTGAAAATGAATTTAAGAATATTATAATAACTTAAGAAATGTATGTGCAACCGCATCGCAAATATATTCCACGAGCGGTGTAAATTTTCACTACTCTCATGGGAGCGGGCCGTTCGCCTCGGCAGGTTAATAGATGCATATATGGTTCGTACCGTTCGACCCTCGAAAGTGCACAATTTATATTTATATATTGGTTCGTGTCGTTTGTCCCTCGGCAGTGCACAGTTTATATTTATATGTTGGATCGGGCCGTACAACCTCGGCATGACTTGCGCATGATAACTCCTTGGAACTAATAATAATTGACGCTGCTTTATTGGCTTGGGATATAAATTGTTAAATGAGGGAAATCAATTTGGGAAGTTCTATTAGTAAAAAAAAATGTTGATTATTTCCGGTTATTGAATTTTCAGCTATGTTATGTATTCCATGCTTAAATATAAGATTGCCAATTTATTTTTAGCCCATAGTAAGGGTCGGAGTCGACCCCTCATCACTACTTTTTCGAGGTTAGACTGGATACTTATAGCGTACATGTTGATGTACGTACTCATACTACACTTGCTGCACATTTTGTGCAGTACATATATATCTAGTGGACTCGTGAGAGAATAGGCGTGGTTAAATGCGGGAACTTAGATGAGCTGCATTCCATATTACGACTCGCAGCCAGCAGAGTCTCCTTTAGATTATTTATATTTTTCCTGTCCAATTTGTATTCCGGATATATGTTGTATTTTATTTTACTTCCTAGTTGATGCTTATGCACTTGTGACACCGGGTTTTGGGGTGATTATGGGTTGTTTGGTATTGAAATTGTGAAAATATTTTTCTTTTACTCTGTAAAGTCCATCTTTTATTATTAAATTGAAGGAAATCATGATTTCAAATACTAAAATGAGTAATTAAGTGAATTAATTATTGTTGGCTTGCTTGACAGCAGTGTTAGGCACCATCACGACCTATAATGGGATTTTGGGTCGTGACAGATGCAAGACTATTGAATCATTTGAATCAGGCCAATCCTGATTTCAAAGTTGTTGGCTGCCACTGGGGGTTTTCTGATACTGGATTAACAGTTGAAGCGGTCAGGTCTAGAATAATTCCTTAGGATTCTGTTTGTTGGCCTTGGTGCTACTTCATCAAACTGATCCTCTACATGGACGGGTGGTTGAATGTCTTCTACTCCCTGATTCTCCATTCCTTTACGAGCTATGCTTTGAGAAGATGATGTTTGTCCTTTCCTACACAATCGAAGAGATTTTTCAATTTCTGGATCGTAACTAGCCAATTCTTTTGTAGAAAAACGGGTCATAAACTACCCGAAAAGTTTAAATAAAAGAAATGCAAACCCTTTTTATTTTGTTTATAGAAAATTAAAGTAGTTCCTAAAATAATAATAGTACTAGATAAAAAAATACGAACTACTGTAGTAGTATTACTAAATAACAATTAAATATTTTTGGAAAAATAAATAAAAATAGTAACTTAACAATAATTATAATAATAAGTACTCAAATTAGTAACAAAATATTTAATCTGAAGTAGATGTAAACCAATCCCCGGCAACGACGCCAAAAATTTGATGAGGCCAATGTGTATTAGAATTTCCTGCTCGTACTCTGTCAAATTCTAGTATAGTTTAAGATATCGTCCCACAGACACTGGATAATCTATGCTACAAACTTGTAATATTTTAACTACTATTTGAGAGATCCAAATTGATGAAAAGTGAGTGAGGTTTAAAACTGGTTAATTACTTAAACAAAACAAATAACTTTTGCAAGATTTATAATTTTAAAAAAAGAGTTGGGAATGATTGAATTCACTTGATAATATTACTATAATAAAATCTTAATTTTTACATTTATTTCTTTAAATAATAATTGTTATTGCTAATACAATTATAGTTTGCTCACTAAGAAATAACCAATTAATAACACTCCGTGACAATTATGTTAACTAATCAACTTACGACTAGTGACGTTTAAACCGAAATATTTTTCTTTCTTGAATTGTGCTAAAAAAAAAGTAAAAACTTTGTGAGAATATTTTTAAATAATCATGCCTACAACAATTCCTCCGTAAGAATTAAAACTGAGGCAATCAAGATTACTGACTTGAAATAATAGTTTACTGAGATATTACTTTCACTCTACTATTTTATTCATCAGTTATTATATATTAATTTTGCTCCACGAGAATTACAAAATTAATATATGAATAACATAGAGATAAAATATATAGACGTGATAATAGAGTAATTTAAAACTATCATTTCAGCACAGTATAAAATGTAATAAAACGTTTCAAGCCAAGGATATATAAAAATTGAGCTAGTATTATAAAATATATCAAGTTTCATCAACTATCCCAATGAAAAGAGATTACTCCATTATGGAGTAAGAAAAGCTAAAAAAGATATTTAGAAGACTAGAAATTTTTAAAAGACTAAGAAAATATTTTTACTACAAAGAAAGAAGACCAAGACTAGTTCTTGTCTTACAAAAACTTTTATCCCCTTATACAACGAGAGCTTACTATTTATAGGAAAAGATGAGTAGCTTTTGTCATGTT
The DNA here is from genome assembly GCA_000715115.1 of Nicotiana otophora. NCBI lineage: Eukaryota > Viridiplantae > Streptophyta > Magnoliopsida > Solanales > Solanaceae > Nicotiana > Nicotiana otophora. Next base: position 122,607 of record AWOL01S0006960.1, on the reverse strand, counting down.
TCACTTTGCGAATGTGAAATCCATGAATGTGAAGTGACCTTTGTGTACGTAGATTCCATATATGCAACTATGGAACTTGTGCTTCACTCTTGACTTCATGAGTTAGTCTTGCAAATGTAGGTTCCATGTATGTGAATGTGACCTGTGCAAACATAGATTCCACACATGCATCTATGACTCTTTTGCTTCCCTTCTTGACTTCATGAGTTAGTCTTGCAAATGTAGGTTCCATGTATGTGAATGTGACCTGTGCAAACATAGATTCCACACATGCATCTATGACTCTTTTGCTTCCCTTCTTGACTTCATGAGTTAGACTTGCAAATGTATGTTCCATGAATGCAAGTGTAACCTTTACGTATATAGATTTCACATATGCATCAATAGCTCTTTTGCTTCCATTCTTGACTTAATGGGTTAGACTTGCAAATGTAAGTTCCATGTATGCAAATGTGACCTTTGCGTATATAGATTCCACATATGCATCTATAGCTCTTTTGCTTCCATTCTTGACTTCATGGGTTAGACTTGCAAATATAGGTTCCATGTATGCAAATGTGACCTTTGCGTATATAGATTCCATATATGCATCTATAGCTCTTTTGCTTCCATTCTTGACTTCATGGGTTAGACTTGCAAATGTAGGTTCCATGTATGTGAATGTGACCTTTGTAAATATACATTCCACACATGCATCTATGACTCTTTTGCTTCCCTTCTTGACTTAATGAGTTAGACTTGTAAATGTAGGTTCCATGTATGCAAAGGTGACCTTTGCGTATATAGATTCCATATATGCATTGTGACGATCCGGCCGGTCGTTTTGAGAGTTCTAGCCCCGATCCCCTTTTCTGCATATTTTTGTGCTTCACTGTTGTTTTATGACTTATCGGGTTAGTTGGTTCGGGTCCGGACTAAATTCAGAGTGAATTGAGATACTTAGTCTCTTAATTGAAATCTTAAGCTGGAAAAGTCGACCGGATGTCGACTTATGTGTAAAAGACCTCGGATTGAAATTTTGATGGTCCCACTAGATCCGTTAAGTGATTCTCGACTTAAGAGCTTGTCCGAATTGTGATTTGGAGGTCGGGAGTAGAATTAGGCTTGAAATGGCGAAAGTCAAATTTTTGGAAAGTTTGACCGGGGGGTTGACTTTTTGATATCGGGGTCAGATTTCGATTTCGGAAGTTGCAGTAGGTTCGTAGGGTCATTTGTGACTTGTGTGCAAAATTTGAGGTCAATCGGACGTGATTTGATAGGTTTCGGCGTCGTTTGTAGAATTTTAACATTTTCAAAGTTCATTAAGCTTGAATCCGTGTGCAATTCATGTTTTGATGTTGTTTGAGGTGATTTGAGGGTTTGACTAAGTTCGTATGATGTTTTGGGACTTAATGGTATGTTTGGTTGAGGTCCTAGGGGCCTCGGGTGAGTTTCGGGTGGTTAACGGACCATTTTTGGACCTTGGTTGATGTCTGATGTCTGCTGCTGTATTTTTTCTGGTTTCCTCTTATGCGTTTGCGAGAGGAGCCTCGCTTTTGCGAAGGGTGTTTGTGAGCTGGGAATTTTTGTTCTTTGAGCTCGCGAAGAAGAGGACGCGAACGTGAAGGTTTGGTCTATGTGTGCATCGCGAACGCGGGAGTGGTGTCGCATTCGCGAAGATGAGTGAGGCAGCTAGGGACCCCCAGCCTTTTGGTCTACGCGTTCGCGAGGCATGGGTCGCGTTCGCGAAGGTCAGAGTTAGTAAAGCATCGTGTTCGCGAAGAGTTAAACTGAGAGTCAGTCAAATTGGTCTACGCGAACGAGAAAGGACGGTCGCGTTCGTGAAGAAGGAAATTAGGGCAACAGTATTTAATTTCAAAAACGAGGGTTTGAACCCATTCTTCATATTTTGAGCTAGAGACCACGGATTTGGGCGATTCTTGAAGGGATTTTTGTGGAGTTGATTGTGGTAAGTGATTCTTACTTTATTTTGGCTAAATTCCATGATTATGTCTTTAATTCCATCATCTAATTTGTGATTTGGGGTGGAAAATTGGGATAAAAAAGAGGAAGTGTTCTTGAGTTAGATTTTTGAGGTTTTGAATGGGATTTTGTTATCGGATCTGAGTAAATTTGGTATGATTAGACTCGTGAGTGAATGGGCTTACGGGTTTTGTGACTTTTTTCGGATTTCGAGACATGGGCTCGGGGCCGGTTTTTGACCAATTTCGGATTTTGGCTTATAATTTCATATTTTGCTTATAATTGATTCCTTTAGTCCGTATTGATTGTATTGTACTGCTTGTGGCTAGATTCGAGACGTTTGGAGGCCGATTGGCGAGGCAAAGGCATATTGGAGTAGAGTTTTGCTCGGGTTGAGGTAAATAACTGTTTTAAATCTAGTCCTGAGGGTATGAAATCCCGTATTTTGTTGTTATATGATTGTTTGGTGGTGACGCACATGCTGGGTGACGGGCGTGTGGGCGTGCACCATAGGAATTGTGACTTGGTCCATTCCGTGGAACTGTAAAGTTGAATAACTTGTTGTTAGCTATATGCTCTACCTGTGTTATAGAAATTTGACTGCAAATCATGTTAGGAATCATGCTTAGGCTATGTGACTACAATGTTGGGACCCGCATAGGTCGTGTACTCGTTGAAATAATTGCTAATTGTTGTTATGTACTCAGTCACGGTTTACTTGTGTATCATATCTTAGTCTCTTCTTGTTCTTGCTGATACATTATATTATCTTTGTTTGGGCTGATATTTATGATTTTTGAGAGCCGAAGAGACTAGAGAGGTTGGTGACTGAGTTAGGGCCTGAGTGTCGAGTTGTGAGCTATATGTATGTATATGGATCGGGTTACACGCCACAACGAGCCTTAGGGCTGTATATATTGATCGGGTTGTACGCCACAACGAACCTTAGGGCTGTATATATGGATAATGTTGCACGCCGCAATGGACCTTAGGCTTGTATATATAGATCAGGTTGCACGCCGCAACGAGCCTTATGGCTATTTATATGGGATCGGGCTGCACGCCGCAGCTATATAGCGCTTGGGCGGAAGGAACCCCTCTGGAGTCTGTACACCCCTAGTAAGCGCAGGTACCTATTGAGTGGGAGTGTTGAGAGCTGAGAGCTGAGTGATTGAGCTATTGAGAAAGGTTGAGTGACTGCATTTAAAAATCCTGGAAGATATTGTATATGGATTTTACTTGAACTTGGAAATGTAGAAACTGATTTGACTTAAATTGCCGGATTTGAAAGCATGTCTACTTTCTTGCTGAGATTTCTGAAAACAAACTATAATTGTATAGCTCGTCACTATCTTTCAGTTCCTTATTTATTATTGTTACTTACTGAGTTGGTTGTACTCACGCTACACCTGCACTTCGTGTGCAGATCCAGGAGTTTTTGGATGCGGAGAGTGTTGATATTTAGTGTAGCTGACTGTTGGAGATACCGAGGTAGCTGCCTGGCGTTCGCAGTCCTTGTTTCTCCTTCCTTATCCTTTCTTTTGTTGTATTTGGATCTAAACTGTTACAGTCATTTCATTGTTAGACTGATTATTTATAGATGCTCATGGTTTTGTGACACCCCAATATTGGGAGCTATTTCTGCACTTGTGTTTTGGGTTTTACCCCCTTGTTTATGAAAACTTTGTCTATTTCAAATGTCTTGAATTATTTTTTTGTTAAATATTTGGAGTATTTGGAAATGACGGCTTGCCTAGTACCATCGATAGGCGTCATGACGATAGGTTAGGATTTGGGTCGTGACAAGTTATTATCAGTGCCTAGGTTAATAGGTCTCATGAGTCATGAGCAGGTTTAGTAGAGTCTTGCGGATCGGTACGGAGACGTCTGTACTTATCTTCGAGAGGCTGCTGAACCCTTAGGAAATTCCACATTCTTGAATTCTTGTCGTGCGAATCTTTTAATTCTGGTAACTAAACTTCTGTTGTTCTATTCTCTCACAGATGGTGAGGACACGTACTACGGGATAGGATGGACAGCCACCAGTCAGGGCCACGAGAGGCTGAGGTTGCGGTAGAGTCTGCGGTAGGGACAGAGGTGCAGCTCGCACAACAGTTAGGGCAGCACCTGCAGATTCACCAATTGCCCCAGTTTAGGAGTAGGCTCCAGTTGTGGATGAGCCTATGGGACCAGCTCAGGCACCATCTGTGCCCATCGTAATTCTAGGCCTTCAGGAGGCCTTGGCTCAGATTTTGACCATGTGCACCAGTCTTGCTCAAGCGGTCTCTGTTCCGGCCGCAGCAGCCACTTCTCAAGTCGGGAGAGGTGCTCAGACTCCCGCCGCCCACACACCAAAGCAGGTGGTACAGGGACTTCAGACACCATGGGTACCACAAGCCCAGCCTATTGCAACCGTTCAGGACTATGTGGTTCCTATCATGCCTGATGATGAGCAATGTAGATTGGAGAGGTTTGGGAGACTCCAGCACGGTGGCTTGAGGGAGAGGATGCACGGGGCTTCTTGGATAAGTGCTAGAGGATACTCCGTACAACAGGTATTATAAAGACCAGTGGGGTCTCATTCACTACCTTTCAGTTCTTTGGGGCTGCCTTCAGTTGGTGGGAGGCTTATGAGAGGCGTAGGCCGGTCGGCGCAGCACCCCTTACATGGCAGAAGTTCTCTGTTCTCTTCCTGGAGAAGTTCGTGCCTCAATCCTGCAGAGAGGAGCTACGCAGGCAGTTCGAGCAGCTTCGTCGGGGTGATATGTCCGTGACATAGTATGAGATGAGATTTTCTGAGTTGGCTTGTCATGCTGTCTAGTTGGTTCCCACCGACAGGGAGAGGATCAGAAGGTTCATAGATGGCCTCACCTTTCAGCTGCGATTGCTTCTGACTAGAGAGAGAGTGTCTGGTGCTACTTTTGATTAGGTTGTCGAGATTGATCGTTAGATTGAGATGGTTCGCAGCCAGGAGCAGGTTGATAGGGAGTCCAAGAGGCCTCGTGGATAGGGTAGATTCAGCAGTGTTCCTTCTAGGGGTCAGTTCTACCATGGCAGGGGTCGTCCTTACAAGCATGCTCAGACGGCTCGCCCAGTTCACCGTGGTGCATTATCTGGCCATGGTTCACATAGTTACCAGCAGGGTCACTCATCTCTCAGTACCCTTCCAGCTCAGAGTTTGTCTCGTGCTCCATCAGGTCAGGGCTCGTCTATGCTAGGTCTTTCTGCCAGTTATCTCGGTGCTCGGTGCTCGGTGCTCGGGGCCCCCTCTAGTCCACACCACCAGCACCGGGGAGTTTCTATGAGTGTGGAGAGTTTGGCCATATCAGTAGGTATTGTTCCCACCTTACGGGAGGTCCGGCTCAGCAAAGGAGTCAGACTACGACTTCAACACCAGTTACTTTACCACCCGCTCAGCCAGCTCGGGGTGAGGCCCAGTTAGATAGAGGTCGCCCTAGAGGGTGAGGCCGATCGAGTAGTGGTCAGGCCTGATTCTATGCTCTTCCAGCCAGACCAGATCCCATTGCTTCGGGCGCTGTGATAACAGGTATTGTCTCAGTTTGCCACAGATATGCCTTTGTACTATTTGACCCTCGTTCCACTTATTCATATGTGTCCTCCCTCGTATTTCGCTCATTATTTGGATATGCCCCGTGAGTCTCTAGTTTCATCTGTCCATGTATCTACTCAGGTGTGCGATACTATTATTGTGGACCGAGTATATCGGTCATGTGTGGGACTATTGAGAGCTTGGAGACCAGAGTAGACCTCTTGTTGCTTAGAATGGTCGATTTTGACGTGATTTTGGGTATGGACTGGTTGTCTTCGTGTCGTGCGATTCTAGATTATCATGCGAAGACCGTGACATTGGCGATGTCGGGGTTGCCAAGGGTTGAGTGGAGCGGCTCTATAGATTATGTTCCCAGTAGAGTGATTTCATACTTGAAGGCTAAGAGGATAGTTAAGTAGGATTGTCTATCTTATCTGGCCTTTGTGAGGGATGTTAGTGTTGAGACCCCTGCTATTGATTCTGTTCCGGTGGTGCGATATTTTCCGAATGTATTTCCTGCAGACCTACTAGGCATGTCGCCTGACAGGGATATTGACTTCGGTATTGATTTGGTGTCGGGCACTCAGCCCATTTCTATTCCACCGTATCGTATGACACCGGCGGAGTTAAAGGAATTGAAGGAGCAGCTTCAGGAACTCCTTGATAAGGGGTTTATTCGGCCTAGCGTCTCACCTTGGGGTGCACTAGTTCTATTTGTGAAGAAGAAAGATGGTATTATAAGGATATGCATTGATTATAGGTAGTTGAACAAAGTCACAATCAAGAAAAAGTATCTTTTGCCACGTATTAATGATTTATTTGACTAGCTTTAGAAGCGAGGGTATTCTCCAAGATTGATTTGCGGTTAGGATACCACCTGTTGAATATTCGGGACTCAGATATTTTTAAGACAGCTTTCAGGACCCGTTATGGTCATTATGAGTTCCTTGTGATATATTTTGGGCTAACCAACGCCCCAACAGCGTTCATGCATCTGATGAACAGTGTGTTTCAGCCTTATCTTGACTCGTTCGTTATTGTATTCATTGATGATATCCCGGTGTACTCTCGTAGCTAGGAGGAGCATGCCTAGTATTTGAGGATCGTGTTGCAGTGGTTGAGAGAGGATAAGATTTATGCAAAGTTCTCCAAGTGTGAGTTTTGGCTCAGTTCAGTGGCGTTCTTGGGGCACGTGGTGTCCAGTGAGGGTATTCAGGTAGATCCGAAGAAGATAGAGGTGGTTTGGAGTTGGCCCAGACCGTCCTCAGCCACGGAGATTCGGAGTTTTCTTGGTTTGGCTGGTTATTAACATCGTTTTGTAGAGGGTTTCTCATCTATGGCATCGCCCTTGACCAAATTGACCCAAAAGGGTGCTCCTTTCAGGTGGTCAGATGAGTGTGAGGAGAGCTTTCAGAAGCTCAAGACTGCTCTGACCACGACTCCAGTTCTAGTTCTACCATCAGCTTCTACTTCTTACATAGTGTATTGTGATGCTTCTCAGATCAGTATTGGGTGTTTTCTGATGCAGGAGAGCAGAGTGATTGCTTATGCTTCGCGCCAGTTGAAGCCCCATGAAAAGAACTATCCTGTCCATTACCTTGAGTTAGCAGCTATTGTTCATGCCTTGAAGATCTGGCAGCACTATTTGTACCGTGTCCATTGTGAGATTTACACTAATCACCGGAGTTTGCAGCATCTGTTCAAACAGAAGGATCTTAACTTGCGTCAGCAGAGGTGGTTGGAGCTTCTTAAGGACTATGATATCACCATTTTGTACCATCCTAGGAAGGCCAATGTGGTGGCCGATGCCTTGAGTCACCGGGCAGAGAGTTTGGGGAGCTTAGCATATCTTCCAGCAGCAGAGAGGCCATTGGCATTGGATGTTCAGGCCTTAGCCAACCAGTTTGATAGACTGGATGTTTCTGAGCCGAGTCGAGTATTGTCTTGTGTGGTCTCTCGGTCTTCTCTTTATGATCATATCAGGGAGCGTCAGTATGATGACCCCCGCTTGATTGTCCTTAAGGACACGGTCCAGCACAGATGCTAAGGAGGTCACTATTAGGGATGATAATGCATTGAGGATGCAAAGCAGGCTATGTGTGCCCAATGTAGATGATTTGCATGAGTTGATTCTCCAAGAAGCTCACAGTTCGTGGTATTCTATTCATCCGGGTGCCGCAAAGATGTATCGGGACTTGACACAGTATTACTGGTGGAGGAGAATGAAGAAGGACATAGTGGATTATGTGGCTCAGTGTCTAAATTGCCAGCAGGTGAAGTATGAGCATCAGCGACCAGGTGGGTTGCTTTAGTAATTAGATATTCCGGAGTGGAAATAGTAGGGGATCACTATGGATTTTTTTGTTGGGCTTCCACGGACTCAGCGAAAGTTTGATGCAGTTTGGGTGACTGTGGATAGGCTGACCAAGTCAGCTCATTTCATTCCTGTGATGCCTACCTATTCTTCTGAGCAGTTGGCTCGAGTGTATATCCGCAAGATCATCAGGCTTCATCGCGTATCGGTATCTATCATCTCTGACCGGGGCACGCAGTTTACATCACGGTTCTGTAGGGTTGTGCAGTATGAGTTGGGTACTCAAGTGGAGTTGAGCATAGTATTTCACCCTCAGATGGACGGACAGTCCGAGCGCACTATTCAGATATTAGAGGATATGTTATGTGCGTGCATAATGGATTTTGGAGGTTCTTGGAATCAATTCTTGCCACTAGCAGAGTTTGACTACAACAACAGTTATCAGTCGAACATCCAGATGGCATCGTATGAGGCTCTGTATGGTAGGCAGTGTAGGTCTCCAGTGGGTTGGTTCGAGCTGGGCGAGGCTAGATTATTGGGTACAGACTTGGTTCAGGATGCTTTGGAGAAGGTTAAGGTGATTCAGGATAGACTGCGCATAGCCCAGTCCTGATAGAAGAGTTATACGGATCAGAAGGTTCGCGATGTTGCATCTATGGTTAGAGAGTGGGTCCTGCTCCGGGTGTCACCTATGAAGGGTGTTATGAGGTTCGGAAAGAAGGACAAGCTGAGCCTGAGGTTTATCGACCCATTTGAGGTGTTGCGACGTGTTGGGGAGGTTTCTTATGAGCATGCCTTGCCTCCCAGTCTAGCAGGAGTTCATCCAGTATTCCATGTTTCTATGCTCCGGAAGTATCACGGCGATCCGTCTCACGTGTTGGATTTCAGCTCAGTCCAGTTGGACAAGGATTTATCTTACTTTCAGGAGCCGGTAGCAATCTTGGATAGGCAGGTTCGAAAGTTGAGGTTGAAGAATATTGCTTCTGTGAAGGTTCAGTAGAGGGGTCAGCCGGTCGAGGAGGAAACTTGGGAGACCGAGCAAGATATGCGCAGCTGGTATCCTCATCTTTTCACCACTTCAGGTATGTCTCTATACTCGTTCGAGGACGAACGTTTGTTTAAGAGGGGGAGGATGTAATGATCCGGCCGGTCGTTTCGAGAGTTGTAGTCTTGTTCCCCTTTTCTGCTTATTTTTGTTCTTCATTGTTGTTTTATAATTAGTTGGTTTGGGTCCGGAGTGAATTCAGAGTGAATTGAGACACTTAGTCTCTTAATTGAAATCTTAAGTTGGAAAAGTCGACTGGATGTCGACCTATGTATAACCGACCTCGGATTGGAATTTGATGGTTCCGTTAGCTCTGTTGGGTGATTCTGGACTTAGGAGCGTGTCCTGATTGTGATTTGGAGGTCGGGAGTAGAATTAGGCTTGCAATGGCGAAACTCGAATTTTTGGAAAGTTTGACTGGGGGGTTGACTTTTTGATATCGGGGTCGGATTCCGATTTCGGAAGTTGCAGTAGGTTCATAGGGTCATTTGTGACTTGTGTGCAAAATTTGAGGTCAATCGGACGTGATTCGATAGGTTTCGGCGTCGTTTGTAGAATTGTAAAATTTTCAAAGTTCATTAAGCTTGAATTCGTGTGTAATTCGTGTTTTGATGTTGTTTGAGGTGATTTGAGGGTTTGACTAAGTTCGTATGATGTTTTGGGACTTAATGGTATGTTTGGTTGAGTTCGCGAAGAAGAGGACGCGAATGCAAAGGTTTGGTCTGTATGTGCATCGTAAACGCGGGAGTGGTGTCGCGTTCGCGAAGAGGAGTAAGGCAGCTGGGGACCCCCAGCCTTTTGGTCTACGCGTTCGCGAGGCATGGGTCGCGTTCATGAAGGTCACAGTTGGTAAAGCATCGCATTCGCGAAGCGTTGGTCGCGTTCGCGAAGAGTTAAACTGTGAGGCAGTCAAATTAGTCTACACGAATGCGAGAGGACGGTCGTGTTCGCGAAGAAGGAAATCTGGGCAACAATATTTAATTTCAAAAATGAGGGTTTGAACCCATTCTTCATATTTTGAGCTAGAGACCACGGATTTGGGCGATTCTTGAAGGGATTTTAGTGGAGTTGATTGTGGTAAGTGATTCTTACTTGGTTTTGGCTAAATTTCATGATTATGTCTTTAATTCCATCATCTAATTTGTGATTTGGGGTGGCAAATTGGGAAAAAAGAGGTAGTGTTCTTGAGTTAGATTTTTGAGGTTTTGAATGGAATTTGGTTATCGGATTTGAGTAAATTTGGTAAGGTTAGACTTGTGAGTGAATGGGCTTACAGGTTTTGTTACTTTTGTCGGATTTTGAGACGTGGGCCCGAGGCCGGCTTTTGATAAATTTTGGATTTTGGCTTATAATTTCATATTTTTCTTGTGGAATTGATTCCTTTAGTCCGTATTGATTGTATTGTACTTCTTGTGGCTAGATTCGAGACCTTTGGAGGCCGATTCGCAAGGCAAAGGCATATTGGAGTAGAGTTTTTCTCGGGTTGAGGTAAGTAATAGTTTTAAATCTGGTCCTGAGGGTATGAAACCCCAGATTTTGTTGTTATATGATTGTTTGGTGGTGACGCACATGCTGGGTGACGGGCGTGTGGGCATGCACCGTAGGAATTGTGACTTGGTCCATTCCGTGGAACTGTAAAGTTCAATAACTTGTTGTTAGCTATATGCTCTCCCTGTGTTATAGAAATTTGACTACAAATCATGTTAGGAGTCATGCTTAGGCTATGTGACTACACTGTTGGGACCCGCAGAGGTCGTGTACTCGTTGTTTTAATTGCTAATTATTGTTTTGTAATAAGTCATCGTTTACTTGTGTATCATATCTCAGTCTCTTCTTGTTCTTGCTGATACATTATATTATCTTTGTTTGGGCTGATTTTAATGATTTCTGAGAGCCTGAGAGACTGGAGAATTTGGTGACTGCGTTAGGGCCTGAGTGTCGAGTTGTGAGCTATATGTATGTATATGGATCGGGTTGCACGCCGCAACGAGCCTTAGGGCTGTATATATGGATCGAGTGTCACGCCGCAACGAGCCTTAGGGTTGTATATATGTATCGGCCCGCCACAACGAGCCTTAGTGTTGTATATATGGATCGGGTTGCACGCTGCAACGAGCCTTATGGCTATTTATATGGGATCGGGCTACACGCCGCAGTGATATAGCGCTTGGGCTAAAGGAGCCCCTCCGGAGTCTGTACACCCCCAGTGAGTGCAGGTACCTATTGAGTGGGAGTGTTGAGAGCTGAGAGCCGAGTGATTGAGCTATTGAGAAAGGTTGAGTGATTATTGCCCTGAGAGGTTTACTTGCTTTCATTTGTTGTTGCACTTAGCTGCCATATATCATTGTTTTGAAACTCCTGGAAGACATTGTATCCGATTTTTACTTGAACTTGGAAATGTATAAAGTGATTTGACTTAAATTGCCGGATTTGAAAGCATTTCTACTTTCTTGCTGAGATTACTGAAAACAAACTATAATTGTATAGCTCGTCACTATCTTTCAGTTCCTTATTTATTATTGTTACTTACTGAGTTGGTTGTACTCACGCTACACCCTGAACTTTGTGTGCAGATCTAGGAGTTTTTGGACGCGGAGAGTATTGATATTTCGCGTAGCTGACCGTTGGAGATACCGAGGTAGCTTCCTGGCGTTTGCAGTCCTTGTTTCTCCTTCCTTATCCTTTCTTTCATTGTATTTGGATCTAAACTATTACAGTCATTTCATTTTTAGACTGATTATGTATAGATGCTCATGGCTTAGTGACACTCCGATATTGGGAGCTAATTCCGCACTTGTGTTTTGGGTTTTACCCCCTTGTTTATGAAAACTTTGCCTATTTCAAATGTCTTGAATTATTTTTCTGTTAAATATTTGGAGTATTTGGAAATGACGGCTTGCCTAGTACCATCGATAGGCGCCATCACGATAGGTTAGGATTTGGGTCGTGACATGCATCTATAGCTCTTTTGCTTCTATTCTTGACTTCATGAGTTAGACTTGCAAATGTAGGTTCCATGTATGCGAATGTGACCTTGCGTATATAGATTTCACATATGCAACTATGCTCCTTTTCATTTCTAATTATCTCTTTCCATGAGCCCATATGTATATTCCATATTTGCGAATATGAAGATGATGTGTGCAACTGTATAATTAGAATATTCTTGCCTTTGCTCCTTAGAAACAGAGTGTTGTCCACCTATCATCTTACAAAGTTGTTGGATGAGGAATTGTGAGAGTGTTGTCCACTTATCCTCTTACATGAATAATTTATATCCATCCCAGGAGGTTGTTTGACAAACACTTCCTCTTTCAGATAACCATTCAAGAAGGCACTCTTTACATCCATCTGATACAAGGTGAACTCCATGTATGCAGCAAATGCTATTAGCATTCTTATAGCTTCCATTCTAGCTATTAGCTACATGCTACTAACACTAATTATTAAATAAGTTTCAGAACCCACAAATAAAAAGATATATTATTTTCAAACGAAATAAAGTAAAAAAAAAAAGATTTAAAGAGAAAAATATAAAGAATTGAATAATTAAGATCTATCAAAAATTAAAACATGACGAATTTTTGGATGAAATTAAATTCACTTTTATGGCATGCTATTACTGTTTGATCTCAACTTTTGAATAGTGATTAATGAATGGAGCCTTTGACGAGTCAAATGGTTGTTGTTAGATTGAGTGCCCATATGAATTACTAAAGAACTTGGTTCTTTATCGTGTTCCATAAACGTGAAGTAAAATAAGCAGTAAAGTAAACACATCTATTTTTACGTGAAAAATCACCCGGCTCAAAAGGTGCAAAAACCACGACCTACTACGTAAGATTTTTAACTTCAACTCCACTAGAACAATGAGCCAAAATATATCAATTACAAGACTGTAATTCAATACTCTCCAGTACTCCTACTACGACTATTTGATTTACAAGTTACTCTAACTTGTAAAGCAAACACTTACTCCAACTCACTAATTTCTTGTGACACTTGATTACAACTCGATTTTCTTAAACACATTCACTAGACTGACTCAAGAAGAACACAATATTGGTACTCGACTAGAGTGAACAAAATGTAGTTCTTCAGTTGATGTGTGAAAGGATAATCTCAGAAGTCTAAAGTAGATAATAATCTAAATGCCTGGACTTCAAGATCTTCTAGGAGTCCTATGCATAGTCAGCTTCTCGTTTGTTAGGACTCCTATTATTCCAAGGACTCCACAAGTTTTGGGACTGTTGTCTCTCAATGAATTATTCGTATCTTCTTGAGCAACAACTCTTATCACATGTAGCAGCCTTCTTCTACTAAACTCGGACTTGGGTAACTTTGAGATAAAGTTATTGTCTTGCACAAATGTACAATCATCAATCAGATGAGTTGTTCTTTTACCCTAGGGAGCTGGTTCTTAGAACAGTGAGCAGCTTCGTTGAGGACCTGGTTGTTCGAACATTACATCTAAAAAGACTTTATTAATCATTAAAATCTCAATAATCAACAGTTGTTATTGAATTATTGATAATCGACATACAATATTACATCGATTGCACAGTAACTTTTAGACGAGCTCGGGCACACGGCATTGGGTGCATACCAAGCATAAGTCACGGGCGCTTGAGGCAGAAGCTTCATAGGACAAGAGCCCACATATAATCTAAGAGTATTTTACGAGTGTCTATCCCTGAGGCCATTTCAATTTTGCCTAACCCATTTTTTTCCTAACCCCTTTAAAATAAAAAATTATTAAGATTCAAGAGCAATCTTAATATTTGGATACATTATTAAAACGATTTGTTTATGTTGGAAGTCTTGATATTTAGGTTAAGAGCAATCAAGATTTTATTTTATATAAATTATTTTCTTATTTGAATAATGTAACATGACCATAATTGTTTTTGGTATAACAAGAGTATTGTCACGACCCAAAATCCATAATAGGTCGTGATGGCACCTAGCACCGTCGTTAGGCAAGCCCACGAGTGAATCTACATTTTATTACCCATTTTTAACCTTTAAAACAAAGTTTTCCTTTTTAAAATAATGAAATAAGTAAGATCTCATGCGACCATACATACTCTTTTCTCGAAAAAATAACAGCGTGATAAATACATCCACTGTAGTGATAGTAATGATAAGCACAACAGTATATAAATACTAAAGTCCCCAAAACCTGGTACCACAAGTACATAAACAATCTAGAGAATATTTAAAACTAATACAACTACTATCTGAAAGGTAATAAACGGAAATAATAAACAAGGTAGAGGGAGACTCTGGTGCTGCAGACCATAGCAAGGCAAGCAGCTCACCACTATGTCTCCGTAGAAGATCGGTTACGTGCTCGTGTGACCACTGGTAGTATCAGCTGATCACGTCCACAACACAACTCAATTAGAGATATAACACGGTGGTATGCAATAATAATTACCCAACTAGGAGTCGGGATCGAATCCACTGGGAGTTATGATGCGAGTTAGGAGTATATATTTGAAGCAAGCAAATGGGTTATCTAGATTGAACTTCCACAACACAATTTTATTTGCTACTTCTACTGCTAATCTAATGATTGCAAGATAAAGGAAATAGACTAGAGATAAATGGTTTTAAGGTTTTCCCAATTGAGTAAAAGTCCTAGGGATGTGACCATAACCTAGGTGTGTGCGTAATGGGGTAAAGACGTTAATGATTGTTTTGTTGATTGGGTGTATTATAGCTCACAAATCTACACTACCCACTCAATACTTCTCGGTCAGAGAGTGTTTTTGCCCAATTTAGCTTTCTCAAGACCAAATGGGAATCAACCAATACAGTTGATAAGAGCTCAAGTCGGGTTATTACAATCTCTAGGTTGAACCCTTTAATTGGGTTAATCAATCTCTCAATTGACCCAATTCCTTGTTAGCTAAGTGATCCTAGACTATGTCCCTCTTTCTCAAGTAGAGACTAAGTCAAATAGGCATAAATCAATATTTTCAACCATTAATTCTGAAAATTGAAGCTTGAACTAAGCTAAATAATCAACACCCAATCATAAACAAATACTAAATTAGATACCCATAAGGTTTACACACTAGGGTTGGGTCACAACCCTAGTAAGAGTCTAGCTATTCATAATGGGTTTTGAAGAAAATAAAGAAGATAAGCTAATTAAACTAATAATGGAAGATTAAAATAACGAAATTTAATGTAAATACACCAAAATAATGTAAACCTTCCTAAAGTAGTAAAGAAAAACTGCTACAACAACTTCAGATGTTCGAAACTTGACCTAATTTTGTGAAACTCATTTATTTATACAAGGCTAACAATCTATGACAAAAATGCCCCTCGAGAGTTTCTGCGGCTGCACAATTCCATCTGCGGTCCGCAGATTCCTTCAGTTGACAGGAAGTGGAGTTCTGCGGCCGCACATTTCTAAAATATGGCCACGAGACAATCTTCTGCGGCCGCACATTTCTGGACTGCGATCGTAAGGCAATCTTCTGCGGCTGCACATTTTCTGGATTGCGGCCGCAAGACAATATTCTGCGGTCGCACAATTGTTGTGCGGTCCTTAATTCATAAAGGCTCCTAGACTTGGTCTTTTTGCATACTCCCTGATCTTTGACTCTTAGCCCAATTATGCAGCCGCATAATTCATGTGCGGTCCGCACATTGCTCAAAGTTCTGGTAAATTCTTCTTCTTGGTTTGCGGTCGCAGATGGACTTTTGCGGACCGCACATTTGTGCTTCTGCGCCC
Organism: Nicotiana otophora; assembly: GCA_000715115.1. Lineage (NCBI taxonomy): Eukaryota > Viridiplantae > Streptophyta > Magnoliopsida > Solanales > Solanaceae > Nicotiana > Nicotiana otophora. The sequence goes on along the minus strand of AWOL01S0006960.1, from coordinate 106,985 downwards.
TTTATTGCCTTGTGCTTTGGAATACTTCTTTTTTAGTGAGATATTATCTCAGGAGACCAAAATTCCAGCATTCCTACAATTTGCATAATTTTATTAGTTTCGGGAACACAATTCAATACTTTTGAACTAAAACAAAAGCTAAAAGGTGCTAATAAGCAGTCAAAATTCCCACTTATCAACTCCCCCAAACTTAAGTCTTTTCTTGTCCTCAAGCAAATAAATTAGTTCCCACCTCCAAAAGTTAAGGGTCATTTTAGCGAGTCAAAGGTGAGCCATCCACACATCAGTTGGGACCAATAATTATCCACACTACTCATGTATTATCAACAAGGCGACAAGTTAAACATTCATGCACATATAGTTCTAATGTGATATGTGAGCTTCAAGAACTGACTTTACTCATCAAGGACTCTTGCTCTATCATGTAGGTCATGGTAGACTCCAAACTCTTCCTCCTCTACTTTCCATTTGCCTAACTCACTTACGAAATTTAGCGCTCAATTCAAAAATTTATGAAAGGTTCACTCATCTCTCTCAAGAGAATGTCGCAAGTACGGGTTCAAGTAAGACTTCTTTCAGGATGTAATGAAGGCTTTTGAATTAGGGTCGGATACCGTATGGGTAATTGGTTACACCGTTCCTTAAGCACTCCATATTTCATTTCTCGGCTCACAGTTTGCCAATTCTTAAAGGCACTTTCTTTTCATTGGGGACTAGAGAGACTTAACATCACTCTTTCTTTCTCATTTCATTCTTTTTCTCCCCTTTTGATTTCTCCATGTTTGGGATCATTACCTCTCTTTGAATCCCTTCAACTCTTCCACTTATTCACTTTTTGCATTTTTCATTTTGTTCTTTTCTTTTCTTGCTTTTTCTTCTCATCATTTCTTTTCTCTTTTTGTGCCTTGAGACCTTTTTCAAGTTCTTCGTCTCTCCCCAAACTTACATTTTGAGCCATTTATTTTACAAGAGTGTTAAGGAAAGCTCGGGGGCCAAGAGAGGGTCACGACAAAAGGGGCAAAAGGCTTGTAACATAGTTATCAAATGAGAAAGGCTAGAGGCTCAAAGGGGTTGACTAGGGATAATGACATTGGTTGGCAATAGAAAACACAAATGGTCCAAGGAGAGCCTACAATCACTTCTCAAATCAAAGAAAACATAGGATTTTGCCTTGAAACATATCCAGGGCAAGTTCTAGATTATTCGCACGGATACTTGGACTAGCAACAATTCATCTCACCCCTCACGCAACTAGATTGTTAAAGAGGACAGAGTCGAGGGCCCATAACGACAACATTCAAGTTTAAAGATCAACATGGTCCAATTAAACCACTCGATGATTGCCAAAGTCAACACAAGAGTCACAATGTCACTAACTAGAGTTGTTTCTTTCAAACAACCTTGTCTCTAACCATAAGCACGTAGTTAAGTGTGTTGGTATCAATTGAAGCATGGTTGACTCTTCGAGCATAACTTAATTAGGTCTTTTTATTCATTACTACTACTATTATTACTTAAACACAAAAACGGACTCGTTCTCTTAAGAAGGTTATCACGCCATCCATCGTTGGGACGAGTCACCTGGTTCACACAACAACTACCTTTGGAAATAACCGTGGCATTAAGAAAACCACAGGCTTATTCTCTACTAAAACATAAAAAAAAGCTACTAAATCAAACAAAGATTTAATAAAGATTAAAAAATAAAGAAGCTACTAAGCAAAAACTACTAAAGATAGAATGAATATACATAATGAGAGAAAGAGAGAGAATATATACATAATAAGAAAATAAAGAATAATATCAAGTTATTACAGGCCAAATGTCTCAGAATGTATCAAATATGATCAATAAACTCCCCCCCCCCCCCCGAATAAAGATTAGCATTGTCCCCAATGCTTAACAAAATAAGATTAAAAGAGGGGAGAGAGTGAAGAAAACTCC
>AWOL01S0006960.1:53321-97174 GCA_000715115.1 Nicotiana otophora | reverse complement strand
CCCCAATTTCCTTGATTATTTCCACTACAATTTCCTTGATAGTTATTGTTATGCCAATTCCCTTGATTGTTGCCACCACTCCAATTTCCTTGGTTGTTAGATTCCAATTGCCTTGATTGTTTTGAGGTCGCCATTGTTGTTGGTTTGGGCCTCGAAAGTTGTTTCTTTGCCCTTAAAAGTTGTTCACGTATTGAACCTCCTCTTCTTGTTCATTATAAGAATCACCTTGATCAAAACTACTATCTTCTTGCACATAATTCTCCACTCGATTTTGCACTTGTGGACCCTTGGTCCTTCTTTTGTTTACCATCATGTTCACCCCCTCCATGGCATTGACTTTCTTAGGATTTTTCACTTGTTGAAGTTAAGACTTATCTAGTTGATTCATGGTGGTAGTCAATTCGGCAATGGCTTGCCCATGGTCATGCAACTGTTGGTGAAGGTGGATCACGTTCAGATCACCTTATGAAACATTAGCCCGGGATTACCACACCGATGATGTTTCCTCCATTTCATCCAAAATCTTACACGCCTCTGCATACGGTGTAGTCATAAAGTTACCACCGGCAAGTTGATTCACTACACATTGGTTGGCTGTGTTAATCCCACGATATAAAGTTTGTTGAATCATGTTTTCCGTCATATCGTTGTTGGGACATTCCTTGACTAATTTTCTATACCAATCCCAAATCTCGTGTAGTGGTTCATTCGGCTCTTGCTAGAAAGCCAAAATCTCATTTCAAAGTGTAGCCATGTGTCCCAGAGAGAAGAACTTAGAGATAAACCTTTCCGCCAACTCATCCCAAGTGTGAATGGAATGGTTCGGCAAACGTTCCAACCAATCTAAAGCTTTCCCCTGTAGAGAGAAGGGAAAAAGCCTTAACCTCAATGTATCCTCGGAGATATTTGTTTGTTTTCTCCTCCAACAAGTGTCCACAAACTCTTTCAAATGTTTGTACGCATTGTGACTTGGAACACCGGTGAAGAAACCTCGTTGCTCTAGCAAAGTGAGCATTACATTGGTGATTTGAAACTTGCCCGCCTCAATATGGGGAGGGACTATTGCACTGGCATACCCTTCATTGGGTAACACTCGGTGTCGAGCCGCTCGTGGTGGAGGTGGGGGTGGAGTGGGGACATTGTCATGAGGCACTCGGCCTTTTCTATTTGCTTGAGGTTCAAGAGAAACCTCATCAACTTAGTCATCCTCGACGTCCACATCCCCCAAAGGGAAATTTCCGAGCTCATTGTTTGCCATGGTTGTACCTACGATTTCTCGAACAAGTTAGTAACACAGAAGGAAAAGAAGATATTCCAAAAACACACCCAAATATATAGCTAACACCATTTTAACTCCCCAGCAATGGCACCAAAACATGATTACATCAACAACACAACTCAATAAGAGATATTGCACAGTCGTATGCAATAATAATTTCCCAACTAGGAGTCAGAGTCGAATACACTAGGAGTTATGATGGGAGTTAGGAGTATATATTTGAAGAAAGCAAATGGGTTATCTAGATTGCACTTCCACAACACAATTTTGTTCTCTACTTCTACTGTTTATCTAACGGTTGCAAGATAAAGCAAATAGACTAGAGATAAATGGTTTTAAGGTTTTTCCAATTGGGTAAAAGGCCTAGGGCTATGACCATAACCTAGGTGTTTACCTAATGGGGTAAAGACATAAATGCTTGTTTTGTTGATTGGGGTATATTATAGCTCACAACTCTATACTACCTACTCAATACCTCTCGGTCAGAGAGTGGTTTTGCCTAATTTGGCTTTCTCAAGACCAAATAGGTATCAACCAATACAGTTGATAAGAGCTCAAGTCCGGTTATTACTATCTCTAGGTTGAACCCTTTAATTGGGTTAATCAATTTCTCAATTGACCCAATTCCTTGCTAGCTAAGTGATCCTAGACTAGGTCCCTCTTTCTCAAGTAGAGACTAAGTCAAATAGGTATAAAACAATGTTTTCAATCATTAAATCTAAAATTGAAGCCTGAACTAAGCTAAATAATCAACACCCAATCATAAACAAGCACTAAATTAGATACCCATAAGGTTTACACACTAGTGTCGGGTCACAACCATAGTAAGAGTTTATCTACTCATAATGGGTTTTGAACAAAATAAAGAAGATAATCAAATTAAACTCATAATGGAAGATTAAAATAATGAAATCTAATGTAAATACACCAAACAAAATGTAAAACTTCCTAAAGTAGTAAAGAAAAACGGCTACAACAACTTCAGATGTTCAAAACTTGACCTAATTTTGTGAAACTCGTCTATTTATACAGGGCTGAAAATCTCGAACAAAAATGCCCCTCGGGAGGTTCTGCGGCTGCACATTTCTGAAATGTGGCCGCGAGACAATCTTCTGCGGCCGCACATTTCTGGATTATGGCCGCAAGACAATCTTCTGCGACCGCACAATTCTTGTATGGTCCGCAATTCATAAAGGCTCCTGGACTTGGTATTTTTGCATACTCCCTGATCTTTGACGCTTAGCCTAGTTCTACGGCCGTATAATTCATGTGCGGTCCGCACATTGCTCAAAGTTCTGCTAAATTATTCTTCTTGGTTTGCGGCCGCAGATGGAATTCTGTGGTCCGTAATTTCTTCTGCGGACCACACATTTGTGCTTCTGCGCCCTTTATTGACTTGTACTTTGGAACACTCCTTTTTGAGTCGGATTTCATCTCAAGAGACCAAAATTCTTGCATTCCTGCAATTTGCACAATTTCATTAGTTTCGGAAACACAATTCAATACTTTCGAACTAAAACAAAAGCTAAAAGGTGCTAATATAAGCATTCAATTACCATTTATCACATGCACATTCAGTGTAGAAATGTAGCATGAGTACGGAAAATAACGCGTACCCAGTAAGTATCTAGTCTAACCTCGAAGAAGTAGTGACGAGGGGTCGACTTGACGCTTACGAGAGAATAGTAATAGAAATACATAAAGTAGACATAGTGAGTGTACAACAAGTAGCAACGAAGCAAATAAAAGTAACAACAGTATTTCCATACATGGGTCTATATTAAATCACTAAATATGTCATAACCGGCCCTGAAGGCGCTAACTCAATTGTTACCAAACCAAATCTAATCTCAATTATTAAGCACGAAGTTGCCGAGGCGAACGGCCCTATCCCATAGGAATAGTGGTACTCAGTACTGCCGAGGCGATTGGCCCGATCCCATAAGATTAGAGTTACCATACTACCAAGGCGAACGGCCCGATCCTATAAGAGTAATTTATTTCACTGCCAAGGCGAACGGCCCGATCCCATAAGAGTAGAGAAATTTACATCGCTCGCGGAAGCATATGCGAGACGAGAAGACACGAATCTATAGTCTATCAAATATTTCCTAATTTTTCCAAAGTAAGAGGCTAAGCCGGAATCTTTATTAAAAAACCTCGATCTCAGTCATAATCAAGAAAATTAATACAGAGTGTAAGCATAAATAGCACAATTAAAGGCATGTTGTGAATCTAAGTCTACCCGAACATATCATGAATATAGCTACATACGAACTCTCATCACCTCATGCATACGTAGCTCCCCACAACAAGTAGCACACAACAATTAATTCACCTAAGGGGATAAGTTCCCTCTTACAAGGTTAGGCAAAAGACTTACCTCGATTCCAAGTCCTCAATCCGACTCTTCAACCTCACTAGAACTCCTCAAACGACGCTGAGGACTCTGAAACTAACTAAAAGTCGTATAAACTAATAAATATATGCTCAAAAGTTCATATTTTAGCTATTAGAGTAATTACCAAACCCAATTTGGAAGATTCCTAAAATTCACTCTCGGACCCACGTGCCCGGATTCTCAAAATAGTAAAATATAAATGTTATCCATGACCTCACGAATCAAATATATAATTTTTTCCCAATTAACTAATCAATTGGGTGGTCAAATCTTATTTTTACCAAACCCTAGGTTACAATAGAATCCCACAATTTTTCCTTAATTTCATGTTAAATCTACTCATAATCCGTGTATTTAACTCAAGAATTGATAAGGATCACTTACCTCATGATGTTGATGAAATTGCCCCAATAAATGCTCTAAATATGGCCCAAAACCAAGTGAGAAATGAGAGAAAAGAGACTAATCCCATATTAAAATTCAAGTTTGCCCCGTGGTCCCTTCTTTGCTATCGCAAAAAATGCCTCGCGATCGGGAAGGCCAAAATGCCACTGCCCCAAAATCCTTCTTCGTGTTCGCGGCCAGGAGGTCGCGTTCGCAATGCATCACTGCCCGACCTTCCGCGTTCGCGATCCTCAAGTCGCGTTCGCGTAGGCCAAAGGTCTCCTGCCCCATTTCCTCATCATGATAGCAGTTGGGTATCCATGTTTGCGAAGCACTGCTAGGCCAACCTACATGATCGTGGACCCTTCTTCGCGTTCGCGTAGGGCAATCAGCTGCCCCTCCAATTTTCCTTCTTCGCGATCGCGGGACCATCTTTGCAATCGTGAAGCACACCAGGAGATCTTTGCCATGTTCAAACATGCTCCAATGGTCTGAAACACACCCGAGCCACCTGGGACGCCGTTTAAATGCACCTCTAAGTATATAAGCACATTGCGGACCTACTCAAAGCCTCGAAATACATAAAATAACACCGAAATCAAGAATCGCACCTCAAAACCTCATTAATCAACTTCTAAGCTTCAAACTCATTCCAACCAACTCTGAACGTATCGAAACATACTTAGACAACTTGAAATGAGGCCAAATTTTACGCACAAGTCATAAATCATTATACGGAGCTATTTCCAGGCTTATAATCCCAAACATACCTCGATAACATTAAACTCCACTCCAAATCAAATTTAAAGAACTAGAAAACCTTCAATGAACCAACTTTCAACATTAAGCGCCGAAATGCTCTCGGGTCACCCAAATCTCGACTCGAAGACACGCCCAAGTCCAAAATCATCATACAAACCTATTAGAACCATCACATCCCTGTTTCAAGGTTGTTTAATGACCTTAGGCCACCTTAGGCTACTATTAAGGAACTAAGTATTCTGATTTTAACCTGAACCCTTCCAAACCTAAACCAACCATCCTCGTAAGTCATTAAACAGCAAAAGCACATACGGTGAGTCTTAATTAGGGCAACGGGTATCTAGAAAGCAAAACAACCAGTTGGGTCATTACATTCTCCACCTCTTAAACAAATATTCGTCCTAGAACGGGTCTAGAATCATACCTGGAGTGCTGACTAAGTGCGAATATCTACTCCTCATGTCGTCCTCGACCTCCCAACTCGCTTCCTTGACTGGTTGACCTCTCCACTAAACCTTTACCGCAGAACTCTTCTTGGACCTCAATTGGCGAACCCTCCTGTCAACAATGGCAATTGGTTCCTCCTTATAACCCAAACACTCATCAAGTTGAACCGTGTTGTAATTTAACACATGCGACATATCAGCATGGTACCTCTGGAGCATAGACACATGGAAGACCGAATGAATCCCCGATAAACTGGGAGGCAAAGCAAGCGCATAAGCAACCTCCCCAACTGCCCTCAAATGAGCCAATAAACCTTGGGCTCAACTTGCCCTTCTTCCCGAACCTCATGATACCCTTCATCAGCGAGACTTTCAAGAGAACCTTCTCACCCACCATAAATGATAAATCACGTGCCTTCAGATTCGTGTAACTCTTCTATCTGGATTGTGCTGTGCGAAGCCGCTCCTGAATCAACTTTATCTTCTCCAAGGCATCCTTCACTAAATCAGTGCCATATAACTTAGCCTCGCCGGTCTCAAACCATATGATGGGCGAACGACATTACCGACCATATAAAGCCTCAAATGGAGCCCTCGATGATGGACTGATAACTGTTGTTGTAAGAAAACTCGGCCAAGGGCAAAAATCTATCCCACTGTACTCCAAAGTCAATAACACATGCTTTCCTCTAGAATCCGAACTATCTTCTCCGACTGCCCATCGGTCTGTGGATGAAAGGTTGTGTTGAGCTCTACTCTGGTACCCAACTCGCTCTGTTCTGCTCTCCATAAATGCAAAGTGAAATGAAGGGCTCTATCTGATATGATGGAAACAGGCACACCATGCAACCGAACAATCTCCTTAATGTAGATTTGGGCCAACCACTCTAAAGAATAAGTAGTCACCACTGGAATAAAGTGTGCCGACTTAGTCAGCCTGTCGACAATGACTCAAACTACATCAAACTTCCTCAGCATCCGCGGAAACCCAACAACAAAGTCCATAGTGATGCACTCCCACTTCCACTCCGATATAACCATCTGCTGGAGTAGGCCACCTGGGCTCTGGCGCTCATACTTGACCTGCTGGGAATTTAGACATCTTGATACATACTCAACTATGTCCGTCTTCGTCCGCCGCCACCAATAATGTGGCCTCAGGTCGCGATACATCATCGTAGCACCTAGATGAATAGAATACCAATAACTGTATGACTTCTCTAGAATATTCTCCCTTAAGCCATCAACATTAGGAACACATAGGCAAACCTGGAGTCGCAGAATGCCATACTCAGCGATGGTAACCTGGCACCACCCTATAATACCATCTCTCTGAGAAGAAACCAGTGCGGATCATCTTACTGACGAGCCATGATCTGCTCGTGTAATGAAGACTGAGCCACACCATATGCAAGAACTTTACTGGGCTCTAAAATATCCAACCACACTAGTATATTAGTTAAGGACTGAATGTTCAGAGCCAATGGCCTCTTCTCTATCGAAATGAATGCCAAACTACCCATACTCTCGGCCTTACTGCCCAAGGCATCTGCAACAATATTCGCCTTGCTCGGATGGTAAAATATGGAAATAACATAGTCTTTTAGTAACTCAAGCCACTTGAGCTGCCTCAGATTAAGGTCCCTATGCTTAAACAAATGGTCCAAGCTGCGATGATCGGTGTAAACCTCACAGGACACCCCATAGATATAATGCCTCCAGATTTTGATAGCATGAACTATCGTGGACAACTCCAAATCATTCATGATGGGAGGCTATAATTGAGTATTTCAGTCACTTATTTCACTCTAATTTACTATTCTTTACTTGTTTTGAGCTTTAATTGATAGTGTTTTGCACTTATTGTGTGTTTTATGACTTATAGGAGTGATTCCGAGTGATGTAAATGTTATGGAATGAATTCGAGTGATTTGGAGCTTTGAAGTCTGAGTAAAATCCCAAGGGATTAAGCTGGGATCCTGTTAGGGGGTCGAGGACCAAGTTTGGACGTCAAAACGCACGAAACATTAGTACTAAGGGAAAGGTCCAGTGCCACGGTGCGAGGTGCACCGCGGTTGCCCAAATCTCTGCTGCATGTCAGAACCAACTCTCTGTATTTCCCCGCTAATGCCCGGCATGGTGTGTCACTCATGCGGTGCACTTGTGCAATGTTTATAGAGTGGCAATCCTATTCCGGCTAGGAGAAGGTGATTTCATCTGGGCCCGACCCTACTTGGTATAAATACATGGAAAAACATTATTTTCTCGACTTTTGACACATATTCAACCTAAGAAGGCAAAGGAGAAGTTGGAAGAACAAGAGCACAAGGATTTCATCAGTCCTTCCTCACCCAAGACCCGAGTTTGGATTGAATTTATGTTTTTTATCTTTTAATTATATTGTGATGAATTGCTCCATATATATGGAATAGTTCTCTTTAGGGTTTGATGGATTTTGTGTATTGATGATTGTTTGTGAATTATAACTCTAATTTTATGTATTGAAACATTTTTGGATGTTTTAACGGTTGCATCTATATTCACTAGTTCATGTAATCGAGAGAGGCATAACTTGTGATATCTTTGCATTATCTTGTTGGTTGAGTTCATTAATTATTCTTAGTAATCAAAAGAGGCTAGTTGAATCATTGATTAAACCTAGTTAGGAGAATAATCGAAAGAGGTTTTCCTAAAGACCAATCCACTACGCATTCTTACATATCTTCATGCTCTTGAATTGGTTTATCTTGTGAGGTTAATACTTAATCGAGAGAGGAGTTTTTGTTGAACGTTTTAACTAATAATTTAGTGAATTCAAGAGGCTCACTTAAACATTAGAAGTAAATTACCTAGAGTTAGATCCCAAATAATTATCCCGCACCTATCCTATCAAACCCTAATTCCTCCCACTAATAACTTCCTTGCTTACCTTTGTTGTGATAGTCATTAGTCACTAGCTTTAGATTCTTAGTAAAATTTAGTTATTAATCATATAAATCTCAATTGTTGATTCTCCTACATAGCAATCAAGCTAGAAACTATGAAAAAATTGTTTAACTCCAATCCTTGTGGATATGATATTATACTATACTATCTTTAACTAGCGATTGATGGAGCAATTTAGGGAGAGAAAGAAGGACTTGCATATGGTGTTTATTGACTTAGAAAAGGCGTACGATAAAGTTTCGAGGGAGGTTTTGTGTAGATGTTTGAAGGCTAGAGGTGTCCATGTTGCCTACGTTAGGTTGATTAAGGACATGTATGATGGAGTAAAGACCCGAGTAAGGACGATGGGTGGGGACCCTGACCATTTTTCGGTAATGATAGGGTTGCGTCAAGGGTCGACACTCCGCCCTTTTTTATTTGCTTTGGTGATGGACGTACTGATGCACCACATCTAAGGGGAGGTGTCGTAGTTCATGCTATTTGTATATGATATAGTATTGATTGATGAAATGCGAGATGGTGTCAATGCACAATTAGAGATATGGAAGCAAACCCTGGAATCTAAAGGTTTCAAGTTGAGCAGGACCAAGACAGAATACTTGGAGTGTACGATCAGTGGCGAGACTCAAGGAGGGGAAGGGGAGGGGAGGCTAGACTCGCAGGTCATCCTTGGGAGAGGAAGTTTTAAGTACCTTGAGTCTATTATTTAAGGGGATGGGGAGATTGATAAAGATGTCACACATCGTATTGGGGCGGGATGGATGAAATGGAGACTCGCTTTCGGTGTTTTGTGTGACAAAAAATTGCCACCGAAACTTAAGGGTAAGTTTTACAAAGTAGTTGTCAGACCAACGATGTTGTATGGGGATGAGTGTTGGCCAGTCAAGATCGCTCATGTCCAGAAGATGAAGGTAGCAGAGATGAGGATGTTGAGATGGATGTGCGGGCATACCAGGTTAGATTGGATCAGAAATAAGGTTATTCGCGATAAGGTGGGTGTGGCCCCTATTGAGGAGGAGATGCGAGAAGCACGGCTTATGTGGTTTGGTCATGTGAGGAGGAGGAGCACAGACGCTCCTATGAGGAGGTGTGAGAGGTTGATAGTCGAGGGCCTATTGAGAGGTAGAGGTAGGCCAAAGAAGAGGTGGTTAGAGGTCATTAGGCAAGGCATGGCGCAGCTTCAGCTGGCTAAGGAAATGACCCTTGATAGGAAGGTATGGAGGTCGAGAATTAGGGTAGTAGAGTAGGTAGTCTATAGTGTTTATAACAGTAGTATTGGCACGGAGTTTCGCTTTCTATTGGTAGTAGGTTTTTATGACTAACCGTTATTTTCTTTCATTGTTGATCACCTTACTATATTGTTGTTTTTATTTTGCTTTTATATGTTACTTGGTACTGTCCCTTCTTGTTTATATTATCATAAATGTGGTGCTTATGCTTTCCTGAGCCGAGGGTCTATTGGAAACAGTCTCTCTATTCTCACAAGGTTGGGGTAAGGTTTGCGTACACACTACCCTCTCTAGACGCCACAGTGTGGGATAATACTGGGTATGTTGTTATTGTATCTTTGACTATCGAGCATAATTTAAATGTGTGTTTTGAGCTCGTCAAATTTTGGCGTCATGGCAATCAATGGTGTTTGAAATAGTTTGTAGTGCTAATTCAGGAATTTTTTATTTTTATTTTTATTTTAGTTTTCTCTTTTTACGGTTGGTATTCTTTGACTGTGCGCAGGTTACAGCTTAAGATTGGTGAATGACTCGAACTTTCACGTAGGAAGTGCTACCATACGAGCCAGAGATAGAAAAACAACTGCGATAGCTGAGGAAGGAAATAAATCTCACCGAGACTTTAGAAAACATTGGGCAAACCTCAACCAAAGAAACTATGTCTGTAAATGGTGATGATAATGTGGATTTGGCTATGAGAGAAGCAGCCCAACGACGAGAACAAGTTGCACGGGATGCTGAAGAAGCAGGTATTAGAGATGCACATATTATCTACGAAGAAGAGAAGGGTCGTAGAATTGCTCAAAATCAACCCTTGGGTGCAAGCCATTTCGGAAATATAGCTCCCATGCCTGCGAGACCACTTGGCGATTATGCTAGGCTGGTCTACAATCCTGGTTTATCAAGTGTTAGATCACCTCCAATTGCAGCAAACAATTTTGAGTTGAAGCAAGGGTTGCTTCAAACCCTTCAGAATTATTGTGTCTACAGAGGGAAGCCAAACGAAGATCCAAACACACATCTAATGGAATTCGAGGAGATTCTGAACACCCTTCAATACAATGGTGTTTCACGAGATGCAGTGTACTTGAGGGCATTCCCCTTCACACTCAAAGAAGATACAAAATAGTGGCTTCGAAGCTTACCCGCAGGTTCGATTAGAACATGGGAGGAGATGGCCAGAAACTTCCTTCATAAATATTTCTCCTCGGCTAAAACGGGCAAGTTTAGAATAGAAATCCATAACTTCTGCCAGAAAGATACGGAAACTGTTTTTGAAGCATGGGAGAGGTTTAAGGAAATTGTCCGAAAGTGTCAAGATAGTGGAATTGAACTCTGGATGCAACTCCAGGACTTTTGAAATGGATTGACACAGGCCTCACATAGAATATTGAGCAATGCAGCTGGAGGCCTGTTGATGAACAAGACTTCAGAGGAGATAGTTACAATTCTTGATGAGTTATCTGAAGATGCTAATCAATGGCCCTCTGATAGTGCGGAAAAAAGAAGATCAACTAGTGTTCACCAGGTTGATGCTAACACATATGTGCAGGTATAGCTTGATGCTATGGCCAAAGAGATAAGGAAGCTAACCTTAGCCTCGATACAAAGTGAGCCTCACGCAGCTTGTGATATATGTGGAAGAGGACACCCTACTCATGAGTGTCAAGCCTCAACTGAGGAAGTAAATCTTGTGGGAAACTACAATGTTAATGCAATGGGTCAGAGGCACCCCGGTTTTTCATGGAGTTCACTTGGAGGTACTGCGAATGCTTGGCAGCAAAATAACTTTAGACCGCAAGGCAAGGAGCTCCAGCATACCAAAATCAGTAGAGGCAGCAATTTCAGCCTCAACAGCCCATTCAGCCTGGTCTAGAGGATCTAATGAAGGCTTTCATTATCAAGGCAGATGAGAGGATGGACGCTCATGGAGCAGCTATCAAAGAATTGGACACTTGTTTGCAAAACCTGGAGAGACAAGAGGACATATTGCAACAATATTATCTGAGGGGGTTCCAGGAACTCTCCCCACTGACACTGAAAAGAATCCCAAAGAAATAGTGAATGTTGTAACTTTGAGAAGTAGGCAAGTGTTGAAAGATCCCACCCCAGTCCAGAAAGAAGTGATACTTGAAAAAGAAAGTGGGGAGAAGTTGAAGAATGATGTTGATAAAAAGAAGAAAGGCCCGATGAAATATGACAAAAGGAAGAAGGAAGAATAAGCAAAAAGGGAGGAACATGAGGAGAGAAAACATATGCATGCTTTACCTTTTCCTCAAAAGCAAAGTAGAGAAAAACTGGATAAGCAGTTTGGGAGATTTTTGGATATGCTACAACTGGTTCATGTAAACTTACCATTCACAGAAATGCTCTCACAAATGCATGCTTATGCCAAATTCTTGAAGGAGATCCTTACAAATAAGAGAGAGAAGTGGGTAATGTTGAAAGATCCCACCCCGGTCCAAAAAGAAGTGATACTTGAAAAAAAAAGTGGGGAGCAGTTGAAGAATAGTGTTGATAAAAAGAAGAAAGGCCTGATGAAAGATGACCAAAAGAAAAAGGAATAAAAATCAAAAAGGGAGGAACATGAGGAGATCAAACATATGGATGATTTACCTTTTCCTTAAAAGCTAAGTAGAGAAAAGCTGGATAAGCAGTTTGGGAGATTTTTGGATATGCTAAAACAGGTTCATGTAAACTTACCATTCACAGAAGTGCTCTCACAAATGCCTGCTTACGCCAAATTCTTGAAAGAGATCCTTACAAAGAATAGAAAAATCGAGGATAACTCGGTGGTAAAGCTCACACGGCATTGCAGTGCGATCTTACAAAACAAACTACCACAAAAGTGTGGAGATCCAGGGAGTTTTACTATACCTTACTCTGTAGGAACTATTCATTTTAATAAATCATTATGTGATTCAGGTGCCTCAATTAATTTAGTGCCTCTATCTGTTTACAGGAAACTGGAGAAGGAGATTGGAGAGATAAGGTCGGTGTCAATATCTTTGCAGTTGGCAGACCAAACTACTTTAATACCTGAGGGGATAGTGGAAGATGAGTTAGTTGGGGTAGATAAGTTTGTATTTCCTGTAGAATTTATAGTAATGAATATGGAGGAGAACAAGGAGATCCTCATCATCCTAGAAATACCATTCTTAGAAATGGGTAGAGGTATATTGGATATACACGAGAGGAAACTCATGCTTAGAGTGGGTGTGTAGATGATGACTTTTGATATGAATGTAGAAAAGGGGACACAAAAAGAAAAACCAGCTGCGAGTGTTGAGTGAAAAGTGAAGGGCTCAAAAGAGAAGGTTGTACTGAGTGAGAAAGATAAGTGTGGGGTGTACCCCCAAAAAGTCTGAGAAGAAGTTGTCAGCATGGATGTGCGTATTAGTCGGAAGGCGAGGAATGGAGCTCGACTTCGACTCAGACCCCGACTAGATGTTCAGGGAAGTTTCCTTTACTTTATGCTTTTTAATTATGTGTCATGGGGATATGCCACAACTTAAAGTGTGGGGTGGGGGATAATTGTACGTTGTATGTATATGTGTTAGTTTTGTTAGTTGTAGTAATTGGGAAAAAAAACATAAAACTTAAAAAACTTTCAACTTTTCCCGATGATGGATATCATTCAATGGGTTTCTTGAGGGATTAAAGTCGAAAGAAAAAAAGACAAAAAGATTTTGTTTTGTTAGGTAGTGTATTAAGCCCCCCTTGGTTTTTCTTTGTGCCGCGGTTCTTTTTCAAGGATTTTGTTTGAACCGGGTGTAGTTATTTATTTTTTTCGAGTAGGAAACCTTGTGCTCTGATTTGAATTGAAGGCAATATCTCTTGACTTTATCATACCTTAGAATAGTAAGTGCTTTAGATGTGACGCTTAGGCTCAATATTTGACTCTTGTATAAGTACCTTAAACTGTATGATCTTAACTTTGCTTAACTGCTTTGACTAGAGTGTCTGGATAGTCCAATCCTGAGTGATTTATATGCCATGTGTGTCTGAGGTTTTGTGTATTCAGTGCATTTCATTTGATTTCTAGAACTTGCCACGTGTGTTTGCAAAGTAAAATAGTAGTTTTGTTCAGTCTTGGAAGTGATATATGCATTTCTTTGTTGAGCCAGTTATATGCTTCTACCCACCTAACTGTTATGTATCGTAGTTAACCCATTTGAACCTATAATCATGTTTCTTTGGCAACCACATTAAAAGCCTTACCCATTTGCTCGAATTGACCATCTATTTGAACCTTGTACCTCTCGTGAGTACTTGAATTTGTTATGAACTTTGTAAAAGTTGAAGTTTGGGGTGGTTGGTTTTGCTTTTGAGTGGAACTAATGAAATAAGGAGAAAGGTGAACTGTATTGAAAAAGTAAGAGCCACTTGAATTGAAAAAGAAAAGAAAAAAATAGTGTATTTTTGTGCAAAATATTCGTTGATAGTGGTAACTCTTGATGTAAGTATGCTTAAAGAATTTGGGAGTTGATATATGTTAATTTAAGGGTGGAGTTATGGTTTGACATAATTATGGGGTTTTAAACAATCAAATGTATGTATTAAAGTGCTTAGGGAGGTGTAGTCACTCTTATATCTAAATGTATCTCACCCGTCCCGCAGCCTACATTACAACCAATTGAAGTCCTACTTGATCCTTGACTGAATGAGCTCAATTAGTAGAGTACTACACTACGGGTAAGTCTATGGTATGTCTTTTGTGGAACATGAATGTTTTTTCTGAGAGTGAGTGAATGCTTTCTATCTTGAGTTCCTAATTGTTCTTAATTTCTATTGTGTGTGGAACTACTCTCTATTGTTGTGTGAGGGCACTAGATTCATGAAGGAAAGGTAATGCTTGACCTCTGTGTTAGAGTAAGTGAGAGGGTTATAAATAATGCGTGGTGATTTTGAGTCAAAACTTGAGGTTAGGATGTTACGGTATTATGCTTAATCTGTTTTAAATATTCTTGGTGTGATGAGTTATTAGAGTTATTAAAAGGGTCGTATCTATATAAAGTGTAGTTTGATTGCCCGAGGACGAGTAATGGTTTAAGTGTGGGGTATTGATGGGAGGCTATAATTGCGCATTTTAGTTGCTTATTACACTCTAATTTACTGCACTTTACTCGTTGTGAGCTTTAATTGATAGTGTTTTGCACTTATTGTGTGTTTTATGCCTTGTAGGAGTGATTCCGAGTGATGTAGATGTTATGGAATGAATTCGAATGATTTGGAGCTTTGAAGTCTGAGTAAAAACCCAAGTTTGGATTGAATTTATGTTTTCCTATATTTTAATTATATTTGTGATGAATTGCTCCATATATATGGAGTAGTTCTCTTTAGGGTTTGATGGATTTGGTGTATTGATGATTGTTTGTGGATTATAATTCTAGTTTTATGTATTGAAGCATTTTTGGATGATTTAACTATTGCATCTATATTCACTAGTTCATGTATTCGAGAGAGGCATAACTTGTGATATCTTTGCATTATATTGTTGGGTGAGTTCATGGATTCTTCTTAGTAATCGAAAGAGGCTAGTTGAACCATTGAATAAACCTAGTTAGGAGAATAATCGAAAGAGGTTTTCCTAAAGAAAATCCAATCCACTACGCATTCTTGCATATCTTCACGTGCTTAAATTGGTTCATCTTGTGAGGTTAAGACTTAATCGAGAGAGGAGTTTTTGTTGAACGTTTGAACTAATAATTGAGTGAATTCGAGAGACTCACTTAAACATTAGAAGTGAATTGCCTAGAGTTAGATCCCAAATAATTAGCATGCACCTATCTTATCAACCCCTGTTTTCTTCCACTGATAACTTCCTTGCTTACCTTTGTTGTGATAGTCATTAGTCACTAGCTTTAGATTCTTAGTAAATTTTAGTTATTAATCATAAAAATCTCAATTGTTGATTTTCTTAGATAGCAATTAAGCTAGAAACTACGAAAATATTGTTCAACTCCAATCCCTGTGGATATGATATTATACTATACTATCTTTAACTAGCGAGCATAATTTAATTGTGTGTTTCGAACTCGTCAATGCACGGGGTAATTCTTCTCGTGGGGCTTCAGCTGACGTGAAGCATATGCAATAACTCGCCCCTCCTGCATCAATACACAACCCAAGCCAACGCACGAAGTGTCACAATACACGGTATGCATCCCTGAACTGAAGGGCAACACTAACACCGGTGCTATAGTCAAAGCGGTATTGAACTTCTGAAAGCTCGCCTCGCAATCGTCGGACCATCTGAACGCAACACATTTCTGGGTCAATCTAGTCAAGGGTGATGCAATAGATACGAAGCCCTCCACGAACTGACTATAATAACCTACTAACCCCAAGAAACTCCTGATCTCGGTCGCTGTGGTAGGACGAGGCCAACTCTGGACTGCCTCGATCTTCCTGGGATCTACCTTAATACCCTCACCTGATAAAACATGCCCCAAGAAAGCCACGGAATCCAACAAGAACTCGCACTTGGAGAATTTAGCATAAAGCTTCTTTTCCTGCAATGTCTGAAGCACTAACCTCAAATGCTTCTCGTGCTCCTCCATACTACACGAGTAGATCAATATGTCATCAATGAATACAATGATAAATGAGTCAAGATATGGCCTAAGCACACAGTTGATCAAATCCATAAACGTTGTCGGGGCGTTGGTCAAGCTGAAAGACATCACTAGAAACTCATAGTGGCCATATCTAATCTGGAAAGTCGTCTTCGGAATATCCGCAGAACGAATCTTCAACTGATGATACCCAGATCTCAAGTCAAACTTAGAGAACACCCCGGCACCCTGCAATTGGTCAAACAAATCATCAATGCACGGCAACAGGTACTTATTCTTGATGGTGAGTTTGTTCAACTCGCGATAATCAATGCACATCCGCATACTCCCATCCTTCTTCTTCACAAACAACACCGGTGCGCCCCAAGACGACACACTAGGTCTAATGAACCCCTTCTCAAGCAACTGCTGAAGATGCTCCTTTAACTCTCTCAGCTCCTTGGGAGCCATACGATAAGGTGAAGCAGAAATAGGCTCGGTGCCTTGCACCAAATCAATGTTGAAATCGATATCACGATCCGGTGGCATACCTGGTAGATCAGCAGGAAATACATCAGAAAATGCTCGTACCACTGGCACTGAATCTAACGCGGGAGTCTTTGTAGTAGTATCCCGAACAAAGGCCAAACAACCCTTCTCAACCATATGTCGAGCCTTCAAGAAATAAATAACCCGGCTGGAAGTACCAACAGATGAACCCCTCTGCTCTAATCTAGGCAACTCAGGAATCGCCGAGGTAACAGTCTTGGTATAGCAATCAAGAATGGCATGGTACGTGGACAACCAGTCCATACCCAAGATAACCTCGAAATCATCCATATCGAGCAACAGAAGATCCACTCTGGTCTTATATCCACGGAAAGTCACCACAAAGGGCCGGTAGACCCGATCAACAACAACAAAATTACCCACTGGTATGGACACATATACAGGAATGCCGAAGGACTCGCGAGATACATCCAGATAAGGATCAAAAAGAGAATAAACATAGGAGTAAGTAGACCATAGATCAAATAATATCGAAGCATCCCTACGGCAGATAGAAATAGTACCTGCGATCACTCCATCGGAGGCGATTGCCTCTGTACTGGCAGGGAAAACATAGAATCTAGCTAGAGCACTACCTAACTAGCTTCCACTTCTAGGGCAACCCCTACCCACCTAGCCTCCGCCTCTGGTCGGCCTGGTAGGCGGTGTGGTAGCTGGTGCGATAATCATGGGCTGATGGTCCTGCTGCTCAGCCTTGCCCCGAAGTCTGGGACAAAACCTCTTTACGTTGCCAAGATCCCCGCACACGAAACAACTCATCGGAGCAGTGGATTGTTGACCTGAAGTCTGACCCAGATGGCCTGACTACCTACTGGAGGATACCTTAATGGCTTGCAGACGATAAGTACTCTCTGGAATGGCACTGAAGTAGGGTCGTGCTGGAGCAGTCCGAGCCAGCGGTGGTGCTGTCTGCATGGGCCTGCTAGACTGACCCCTCATGAACTGACCTCTGTCCCCAGGTGGGGTGCTACTGAATCCTCCAAACTATTAGGGTTGCTTGTCCCACGGCATAAACTCTTTGCTTTGGTTACAAATACACTCAATCCTCCTAGCTATATCCACAACCTAATGAAAGGGAGTCCCCATCTCTTCCTCACGGTCCATAGAAACCTGAATCTCAAGGTGCAGGCCTGCAATGATCCTCCGCACCCTCTCTGTATCTGTGGGGAGTATAATAGCTGTATGGCGAGACAAGTCGGTGAATCTCACCTCATAGTCAGTCACAGACATATGAACCTGATGGAGTCGCTCAAACTGGCCACGAAGCTCCTCTCTCTCCGAAGGTGGTATGTACTTCTCCAATAACAGATGTGTAAACTGATCCCAAGTCAAGGGAGGTGAACCTGCTGGCATGTTAAGGAGGTAAGCCTGACACCATCTGCGGGCCTTGCCCTCAAGCTGAAAGGTGGTGAAGTCCACCCTGTTGGACTCCAATATCCCCACGTTCCGTAGCCTATCCTTGCACCGGTCAATTAAATCCCGGGGGTCCTTTGACCGTTCACCCCAAAAGTTAGGGGGCGAAGAGTAGTCCATCTGTCCAACCGCTTCTGTTGGTCAACAATCTTGACTGGTATAGCCGCTGTAACTGGCTGGGCTTCGCCAGCAGGTAGTGCACCTGGGTGTGAAAAATGGCAGTGGCGTGCCCTGGAACCTGAGCGGTAAGGTTATATGCTCCCCCTCCCGCCTGATATGTGGCTAGGTCCGCCAGAAATAAACAAGCTTGCATCATAGAGTCCATGAACCGTAGCATACAGCCCATGACCCCGTGGAATCCCGGTGCAGTCATGACATCTGTTGGGGTTGTCTCAGCTACAGGAGCCACATCCTGCTCCTCAATAACAGGAGTTGGAGCCCTCCCCCGGCCTCTACCTCGGCCTCTAGCAACGGGGGGAGCAGCTTCTCTACCGCCTAGTACATCTGTCGTGCGTGTTCTCACCATCTATGAAAGATACTTAGCACAATATCAACTGCACGATAGGAGATGAAGAAAGAGAAGATTCCTAACACCCTATATCCTCCCGAAGATAAGTACGGACATCTCCGCACCGATCTGCAAGACTCTAATAGGCCTACTCATGACTCGTGAGACCTATGTGAACCTAAAGCTCTGATACCAAGCTGTCACGACCCAAAATCCATAATAGGTCGTGATGGCACCTAACGCTGTCGTTAGGCAAGCCCACGAGTGAACCTACATTTTAATTACCCTTTTCTTTAAGACCGTGATGGCGCCCAACGTCGTCGTTAGGCAAGCCAGCGGTCAACTATCACGTTAATCATTCATTTTATTACTTTCGAAGTCATAAAATAAATTTAAGTAAAGAAGCTTACGCATGGAAGATCATAGGTACATACATAATTAGTAAGATACAAAATAAAAGATGACAATATTATGCAAATCCATAAACATCAACTAAAATATCTCAAAATCAGGTGTCACAAGTACATGAGCATCTACTAAGGAGTACAATAATAATACAACATATGCCTGGAATGTAAAATACACAAGATAAAGTAAATAAATATGATGGAAACTCTATGGGCTGTGACACATAGCATGGAATGCAGCTCACCATAATGTCCCCTCAGCAGCTGCACCTACGCGCCAAGATGACCACCAAATGAACCTAGGGGTGGGCATAAAATCCAAAAAATCAAATTTCAAACCGAACCGAATTAATTTGGTATTTTGGTTTCAGTTTTTTCGGTATTTCAGTATATTTCGGTACAACAATTGCGGTATTTGCGTACGGTATACAGTATTGAGTTTCTGATATTTGAGTATACCGAAATACCAAAATATTTAAGTCCAAACCCAACTATATTTTTATTTTCCAGCCCAATAACTAGCCTAAGCCCAACACCTCAAGCCCGCTAATTCCCTAAAGCAGACCTGGGCTTTCTAAAGAGTAATACCTTAGTTTTTGCTAGTTGGACGATCAGGAACTTATGATATATATATATATATATATATATATATATATATATATATATATCCAGGCTTAATTTAATTTGTCCCATTGACAATATAATACGAGCGGTTTAAGTAAACAGACTTTCTTAGCATTCGAAATCCTCATGACAATTAAATACCTGCATGATAAATATATTTACCAAAGTAATATGTGGGATATTATCAATATAATTAGCACACCGAAACCGTTATCTAGTCCCCTCCATTTATATCATTTATTCTGTTAATGTATCAAATCGAAACCGTACCAAAACTGTACCGAACCAAAATAAGAAATATTGAAACGTACCGAACTACTTTGGTACGGTATTTGGTATACACAATTGATAAACCGAATACCGAAATACCGAAATGAAGTTTTTAAATACCTAACCAAAGTACTGAATGCCTACCCCTAAATGAACCTGACTGATCCAACACATTTAGTGCAGAAGTGCAGCATTAGTACATAAATCAACACGTACCCAGTAAGTATCTACCCTAACCCCAGAGAAGTAGTGACGAGGAGTCGATATCGACACTTACTACTAGTCCGTTAAAATAATATAATAAATTATAAAACGATATGAAACACAACAGTAATCATGAGGTAAAAATTATACCTCACATAATCCTCCAACATTTCTTTTGGCGATATAACTCTCTCAAATCTCATATGCTATCTCAATAGATCCAAAATTATCAAGTGCAAATCTCAAACGGATAGGGAACCATATAAATGCTAGGTCTCAATCAAAGGGGGGATCTCATGAAAATTCTGACTTCTAGCGTTATCATGCATGATTATGCTGATGTCGTACGGCCCGATCCAAAGTGGTGTGTACACCACCGAGGGTCGACCGGCGCGAACCAGAGATGCATCTCAATATACTGTTGAGGCGTTAGGCCCGATCTACAGGAAAGGAAGAAGCTTATTTTATTACATGCCACGTATATGTAACATAGGTACAGGAGCATAAAGTAAACATGACTTTTACCGTCTATCAAATATCTCGCCAAACAACTCAATGTGATAAAGCTCGGCCTAATATATTCCCAAATCAATTTCAATTATAAGTTCAAGTAATTAAACTAGAAAATTGAGTTCAAATAAGTCAAATATTATATGATAAAGTCCTAAGTCTGCCCGGACATAAACGTGCTTTGTTTAAGCTACATATGGACTCTCATCACCTCGTACATACGTAGCACCAACAACTAGTAGCACATAACAATTTAATACCTACAGAGTAGTTTTCCCCTCACAAGGTTAGATAGGAGACTTACCTCGCTCGGAATTTTGATAACCGGCTCCAATGCCTCTCTAACTCCTCAACCAATGCCAAACGAACAAAGTCAACCCTAGAGCCCACGTGCCCGTATTCTGAAAATTTTTGAAGATAAACATTACCCAAAGCACCATAAACTCAAATATATAATTTAATTCCAATTTCATGTCCAATTTCGTGGTCAAAATCTAAAAATACCATTTATAGGTTTTCTTCCAAAATTCCTCAATTTCTGTCAAATTCCATGTTAAAATCCATATATAACCCATATATTTAACTCGAAACAAGTAGGAATAACTTCCCTTGTGAAATATGGCGAAATGATCTTAAAGAATCGCCCCACATGTGCTCCAAGAACTTAAAAGTGAGGAAATGAGCTCAAAATCCCGAAATTAGATGTTTAATACACCTGCCATGCCTCCTTCTTCGCGATCGCGATCATAAGCCTCGCGATCGTGGTTAACAAAAGTTCCAGCAATGTTTCCCTCATCGCGATCACAATGTACAATTTGTGTTTTCTTCTTCACAGACACCCTTGAATATAATGGCCTTAACTTTTCCTACATAATTTCAAATGACAAATAGTTTGATTTTCTGAAAACTACATTCAAATGGATACAACTATCATTTCTGGATTATCTCAAAATTCCTCATAGATTGCAAGATATAAGCTCCTGAAATCAGACCACTGACAGTAGAAATTCCTTCTACGTGATAGTGTCCTTCCTTCCACGATCGCGATTCACAAGGCTTGGAATGCAATTTTCTCTTTACAATCGCGGCCCAGACCTCTGCGATCGCGATTCATACCCCTGGCACCAGATATCAGTAGTTTAAAAGGGCCTTAAAGTGGTTCGAAACCACCCCCAAAACTTGTCTGAGGTTTGAGGAACTCCGTCCAATCATTCTAACATTTATATAGGCTCGGAACACGAATTAGAACATCAAAACCAATAATTAAAAATCAAACTCAATTTCTTAAACTCTTTTAACTTTCAAACCTTCATCCTTCGCCCAACGCGTCCGAATCAGACTTAAATATTTCGGAATGATGCCAAATTTTGTGTACAAGCCACAAATCACAATACGAACCTATTTCAAGGCTCGAAATCCCAAACGGACATCAATAACACCAAAGTCCACTTCAACTCAAACTTAGGAAATTCTAAAACCTTCAAACAAACTTTCCAAAATAAGCGCTGAAATGCTCCGGGACCATCCAATAATTAACCCGAACATACGCCCAAGTCCAAAATCATCATATGAACCAATTGGAATCTTCAAATCCCGATTCCGAGGTCGTTTAATCAAAAGTCAAACCTTGGTCAACTCTTTCAACTTAAAGCTTTCAAATTGAGAATTTCATTCCAAATCAACTCCGAACTTCCCAAAATTCAAATCCGACTACACGTACAAGTCATAATACATGAAGCGAAGCCACGCAAGGCCTCAAACCGCCAAACGACATGCTAGAGCTTAAAAAGATCGGTCGGGCCGTTACATTCTCCCCCACTTAAACATACGTTCGTCCTTGAACATTCCAAGAATTGTTCTAGATATGCCTAAAATTACTGCTTAACACCTCGCGCACCTACCCGTGCCACCACAACCTATATGAGCGTATTAGCCCGAGCCAGACTGAAGATTCTTCCAGCTACCTTATCCCTCAGCCTTAGAACCAAACTCCAACATCCAGAATTCTCCACAAGACCTGATTCTAACATATAAACATTGTATCAATGTTAACACGTTGTACCAAAACATGATCATGCACCCATGCTGAAATCACATAATGCACCGAATAATTCGTATGCCTGTAATAACATCATCAAACCATAAAAGCTGCAAATTTACTAACCTGAAGCCTGTAGTATACCTCATAACACATATAAACCTTGTTCCAACCCTCGCAATACTGCAACAATGAAATAGATGTGCAAAATCTCATAACCACCCGCCAAATCAATAATTCATGGAATTCCCTCGCTCAACAAGAACCCTTGCCTCATTCTGAACTGAATAGTGATATTTTCCCTCTAATATACCTTATATAAATCTGATTGCACTGATTTCAGGTCCAACAACCTTGTCTCACCCAGTACAATCCGCTCGGGCAATAAGCCACCTCAAACACCGTCTAAAATCTCATACGATGCCATCAATGTGCTAACAAGCTACAACTCGAATATGACCAATAAGGAAAATGAACTGGGGTAAAGAACTACCCAGCCCGCATAACACTCAAATCAACCAGACAAACGCTATGAACCTATCCCAAGGGTAAGAAACAACACTCACCAAAATAAGTATAAGAAATCGTACTCAACAACTCATTGTTGTGGCGGGCAACCCGGTCCACATATGATACTGTTACGGTGTGCAACCCGATACAAACATCATACCCGTGGCGCTGTGCCACCCAATCCACACATTACAATCAATAAGGAAATACCTACCGAGCCAAAATATTCATACCACAAAATGCCGGAATGTCAACCACAAGCACGCCAATTGCATAAACACAACCCTGGGGAGACAGATAGCGCCATGCACTACAAAATGCCAAGCACGATCAAGGTGCAATAAACAACCTGCATCTCGAGAGCCATCTTGCTCATATAACACCACAAGCTACACGAGAACACAACACATGTGCGAATAATCAAGATATCTCACAACCCAAATGGCATAACATAGTATCACATAGAATAGCTGACGACAAGAATAAGACCCAATGGCTGAAGACTCCTTCATAGGCAATGTTATGCTGAATGAACACATCCAACCTGATGTAGAGCATACATTCACATTAGATATAGCAATGAACCTCAAGCCAATTCTGATCATCCCATATTGGCTGATAACCTTTCAAATATCCACAATGACCCTATTTTTGACACATACGAGCAGTCGTCCAATTCGGAACAAATTCCCACAGTCCACGACCAAGGGAATAGAGCACCTCTCAGGCAAAAACTCTCTCATCAGCGACAGTACCAAAATCTCCATACCTGATTTCAATCTCTAACAATCAAATGACTAATACGTCACACTTATACAATCTTCCCGTGAGATATTTTCCCACAACATTCCGCACCAGGTAGTAAAATTTGAACATCAATGAAAATTGACCATCCTATTTCTATAGTGTTAGTCAAGCATCCGTATTTCAATACCCACACTTCTTTCACAAAACAGACCATCCTCAAGCTACCCAGAAATAGTGCCAACATACTCTGAACATCTGAAATCCTCACCCGCTCCTTCGATCTCATGACATTCTTATCAAAATCGAGCCGCAACCTTCATCCTCAACTTCTGATTTCCATACCTCTCATCGCACTTATCATGCCGCTAAGCGAGAGTACAAGAATTTCACCATAACCCCTGAACAACCAGTAGAATAAATACTTAATTGGCTAGAACCCTTTCACTCTACTTATTTTAGAAGAACAATTACAACACGCAACCAAATTCCCATAAATACAGAAAATGCAAGCCTCAAGTCGTGGTCTAGACCGCCATAACTCTTCCGGTATCCATCTACACATAACAACGCAATCAGAATCAAATACCTCCAAATCAACCAAATTACGGTGGTTGTCAAGTCCGCACGTACGGCCAAGAATCACCTGTATAGCCTTAACACACTAAAGGGAGTGATCATTTCCACAACCATGCTGATTCAAACCATTACTAACCGACTCAACTTCTTCCAATTTACTCTTGACTTGCTTTCAAAATAATAGTTCTATTCAAACACATAACGGACCTCAAACAACACTCATCTCGAATGACCCTAATCAATAAACCACATCGTCTGAATACCCACCAGCCATCCCATACCCTCCTCATGCACTCAATAGTATCTCCAACTGATACACTGTTCTGAAAGACCTCCTGCCAATCCGAAGACCCGATGATAACATAGAAATTCCCCATGTATCCTTCACACTTTGCTGCAAAACCCATTCCTCAGCCAGATAACGAACCCAAATTCTTTAGACACTGCACTTTAATTCTTGAACCCACCAGAACCATTGGTGAGAGTCGCCCACTCTAACCTGGTCCCCAATATAACCAAACTCCAGTGATTTGTTAGAACATGGACACTCCCAAAGAAGCAACTGGATGAATTTATTTCCTTATACACCACATCCACAATAATCATAAACTCTAAGTCATCCCAAAAACTACACATGAATCGATAAGCGAAATGTAGCACACATTTATCAAGTTTGTTGCCCGAATTTCCCTTGATGTTTTCTTTCCTTAGTCATAACTAATTTACCAATTTACCGATAACCAGATACTGCCAAGGCACACAACCACGTGACCCAATCGTAGATGGTGGGATCCCTCGCTTAGCTTCAAGCTATAATCACAAAAACTCATCCTTCTCAATTACCATGATCTCGCACCATTAACCCGCAGTCGTACCCTGTTTTCTCGCGAAAGCGGGCTTTTGACATTGTGACAACTCTTTTAAGTGGGAAGTAAAGTATTAGACGAAGAAGAGTCACCACCTAACAGTTTTTATGGTGTGTTAGGGCACCTATTATGCAAATGACTCTGTTTGACTAGTCAGCGTCACCAAAAATCGGGTAAGGGCTCAAATTACCTCAAAGAGAAGGTGTTAGACACTCTTCGAGGTCCACAACTATGGGTCCCAGCCGCACTTAAGATTATGTGGATTACAATTAGGCTAAGTGATCAAATAAACAAAGCGAATATAAAGGTCAAAGAATTTTATTACAACATGATTAGTACAGATCTTAGTACGAATATAGGGACACAACTATTTGGATCTAATAACAACATATAAAATAGAGGGGGGGTCCTAAGTTTTTTAGCCTAAAGGATCACCCCATTCAACATAAATAATACTTCACAACTCCCTTGAGATAGGGAGTTACTCATATTATTCAGCAGGTACAGACTATCATCTCCTGCTATCCGATTACTATGTTAAAGTTGTTTACCTGAAGCGTGCTAATTCAATTCTAAGTCGTCCTCTATGCGTGCACTACCTGTCCCATTCCTTTGACCCAGGAGGTATTGGACCTCTACTAGGGTGGTTCTAGACCTTACATAGGTGGCTCAGAAATGTCAAAATTAGGCGACATACAAAACACATATTGGACTTCAAATATGGGCAGTTAAGGGCTCAAGTTAGACTGCACACTTAAGCAACAAATAAACACGAAACAGGTTTTCATGTTAGGCTGTTTCAGAATTTAGAACCTTAAGCCCTATAGACATGATTTCTATGTGACTATGCATTAAAACATACAAGCAGTTTCAGAGGCTAGGCGTTGCTTATCTCCAAATAATTATATGATTGTTGCATGCTGATTTGAGAGTGCAGATTTCCAGTTATCTAACCTACAGATGTTGTGTCTAGGTGATTTACGCACTAAGTGACAATGAAATCTATTGGAGGAAAGCCCAGATTATTCATGCTTTTCGAGAAGCGTTTAGAAAATTAACACTTTTTGGCGAGTAGTAATACCCTATAGGCAGGATCTCTAAAAAGTGGCGATTGGAACCAATTCTATTGTTATACTAACCTTATAGGCATATTTTCTAGGTGAACAGTGTGATACAGTAGCGCATGAAATGATTAAAATCTTATAGGCATGATTTCTAGTGGATATGCTGCAGCGATGCAAATTGAAGGGAAATTCAATGACATTTATTTCCTATGGGCATGTTTTCTAATAACATGTAGCAGCATGGATAATTGA
The DNA here is from genome assembly GCA_000715115.1 of Nicotiana otophora. Classification (NCBI taxonomy): domain Eukaryota; kingdom Viridiplantae; phylum Streptophyta; class Magnoliopsida; order Solanales; family Solanaceae; genus Nicotiana; species Nicotiana otophora. The sequence continues at coordinate 70,611 of AWOL01S0006960.1, read as the reverse complement.
AGCATTTGAACTCATGCTTTGATAGTAGAAAAGTAGTATGAGTGTGTGCTTCTCTAAATGCCATAATTTCTACAGTGCACATAGAGATTGAATGGCATATATAGCAGATGAATCATTGAATCCTATAGGCATGTTTTCTACCCTTGCATGCAAACATCAAAATTTACCCATCCCCCGTTTTTACTAACACCCGAATTGCTTATTACAAAGTTATTACATGCCCAATAATGAATATGATTATAAACATTATACAAATAATGACAGTAGGCCCACAACAAGCCCAAAAGCAGTGGCCTTCAACATTTCTCCCCTGGTATATCCAGATTTTCAACAAGGAACCATATTCATCAGCACAACTCAGAATCCATAGAAGATCTCAAAGCCAAATCACACAATCATAGATCAACCATATTACTCAGGCATTAAATCACTTAAACCAACCAACTTACATGTTCATTAGACAATAGGAAGAAGGAATTGAGTGGGGTAGTTCAGGTCTCAATAGTAGAGAAAGTGGATAAAAGACCCCAAACCCTAGTGTGTCAGAGTTCACAACAGTCTCAAATGGACCCCAGCAATGCTCACACTAGGTAGGTTAGTAGAAAGAGTCTTGGTGGCCTTGGCTTTCAGCCGGCCAAGAATGATAGGTTCAGAATAGCGTAGGTAACAAATGAGAGAGAATGGACAATGGTTAAAGGACAGAAGTTGAGGAAATGCACTTATAGCTTAAAGTAGACATAGCAAAGTTGAGCATACAGAGCAGCTAATCAAGCAGGTCACAGAACTTAGAAGCAGGTTGAGCAGGACTTCAGCACTTAGCAAAGTAGCACATAAGCAGCCATATAGTGAAAGCGTTAGGGAAGAAACAAGTTAGCAGGATTGACAAAAGTTATCATACACAGGTGCATAATACCAAACAAGTTTAAGTAAGGCACCGACTTAGAGATTTGAAGCCTAAAGGTCCTAATTATGTCAAACATGGTATGGAAACACAAACTAAGATGGCCATTCTAAAGGTTTCAAACAGTCATTAAGGATATAAGACTAAGAAAAACAGAAACATGTTATGAGGGAGTAGATCATAGTTGATAGAAAATGTCTTAGCACAGATTAGAACACATTACATATGCAAGACTATCATTACAGAGATTCAGAACAGAGTGGGAAAGTAAACACATGTCAAATAGCAAATGTAGGCATTCAGGTATTGACACAGTAGACTAATTAACTAGAGAAAGTCCAAGTTATGCCAGGGATTCATCCTAATATCATGAAACAAAACAGTTCAAACATGGTAGGGAAAACAAGTTGAGATAATTGTTCTAAAACCTCAAGTAATCACTAAAGAGATATAGGATCAAGTGAGCATGCTGAGTGATACAATAGCAGGGAAACAAGTCATAGTTAACAGTGAAGGTCTTAACACTGGTTATAACAGATGTGAGGCATTCATTACAGAGATTCAGGACAAAGCAGGTAAGCATATTCATGTACATTCAGGCCCCAATACACTAGTTAAACGAGCTTAGCAAGGTTCAGATTATCCAAGTTAGACATAGACAATCTTAGAACTAGTAGCATTAGGAGAAGTTAAATGCTAAAGAGATTTAAAACGAGTGTACAACTAATAGAGTTGTGCATAAAGTAGCCCAGAAACACATTACGTCATAGATTTCAGAAGCGTGAGCACATGCAAATCAAAGACGCATAAAAAATAAAATTGCAAAAGGTCAAGCGACTTACCAGTTAAACGGACAACAATAAAGAACAAAAATTCCACAAGAACCTAGAATCTCAATGTGTCAAAGTTCCTAAGAGCTTTGAAAGAACCCCGGGCAATGCTCGCACCAAGAGAAAGTTCAAATAATAGAATCTCAGTGGCCTTGGCTTTCAGCCGGCCAAAACAAATGTACAGAATAAGAGATAAGGGAATCACAGAACAAAGCTCTAATTTTTAGTGAAAGTGTCGATTCTGCCCTACTCTCAAAGGGGAATGGGGAGGGGTTTATATAGTGACAGAAATTGAACAAGTAAACAAGGAAACACTGTAAACGTAAACATAAATAAGGAGGTAATAACATGCAGAATCAATAAAAATCGGATTAGGGAAAAAATAGGTAAACCCTAGTTGACATAAATCGGAAATTGGCCGAAAATCTTGGCTAATCAAACCCATATAGCCTGGTCATGATGTATATGGACTAAATACTGTCCAGATTCAAGCATTGAAGTAGAATGGCCGGATTCTGAGAGATAGTACTTGCCATGTTTAGGCAAGTACTAGGTGATACCATAGTTTTGTAGAAAATAACGAGATAACACACAAAACGTAAGGAAATCATGTAGAAAATCCATGGTTGAGATGGACTTGGAGAGATTTGAGAGGATTCGAGTTAGGTGGGTAATTAAAATGAGGGGAATAAATGAGGGTCGTTGATCTTGAAAGATCAACAATTGGGATTTAAAATGAACGGGGCAAGTTAATTAAAACGGGTACCGACCGAGTCTTGTAAAGAAGTCGTTTGTCTTTGGGCTGGGGTTACTGGGCTAAGGTGTTGGGCCATTTTTTAGTCTGAAAATTGGTTTAAAAATTGGTTCAGACTTTTAAACACACATAATTTATCAAAAATAATTTATAAAAATAATTAGTAAATGAATAAAAATATTTTTATGTACGAAAATGATTTAAAATAATGATTTAGCATTATAAAAATATAAAAATGCTATTTTGATGCCAATAATATAAATAAGGAGCATTTGTATATGAATATAGGCTATTATTGCAAGATTGTGCAAATAGCTTTAAAATGTTAATGTAATTATAAAGAAAAATGAAGTTAAAATATTATGAGACATATATGAGGATACAAAATAGTAATTTTGTATGATTAAGTCATCACAAATAATTCAAAGGGATAATTACTAAATATTTATGTAATTTAAATGCAAGAAAGATTAATTTTAAAGCTCTAAAAATTATGAAAAATTATAAAAAGTGTTTGTGCAAGCTAAATAATGATGCAAAAATAATGTTTTGAAAGTATATATATTATTTGAAAAACTATGAGGGCAAAATTGGGTATCAACAGCTGCCCCTCTTTACCCGGAAATGATAAAAGAGTTGTTGGGTAAAGAAAATGATGACCAATTTTGGCCGAATTGAATGAGGGATGATATGATTTGAGAAACTGGGGGTCGAACCCTGGTTTCTGAGTTGCCTACATATCACTGGTGTTACGGGAATCAGGCCGTGTGTAGTTCTGGATCCAACAGTGAACGAAATCGATGGAGTTGTTATAGGAGTGTTCGCATGTTTAGGAGAGGGTTCTTTTGGGCATGATAGTATCGGATGAATTTATGCGAAATCATGAATGTGAATTTGAAATGTTGCGGATATATCACTGAACAAATATCTGAACGGTCATAGAGTGAAAAGCGGGAATTGATGATGGTCGGTTATGTTTGAAATAATTGGAGGATGTGAACATTGTGAACGAAAACCGGAGCGAAGATTTCTCCCGTTTGGAGAACCGTTACCTCCTGGATTACCTGCAAAATTTAAAACATAGCGCATGCGAATATATAAGGGTTATTGCGAGAATTTAAACGTGATACAAATTCCCTTTGGACCATGAAGGTTGTCTTTGGACGGTGACGATGATGTCCTTTGACCATGACGTCCTGAGCCATGAATCGTGTAATAAAGGGATTCACAGGCCATGAAATGCCTCGGGCCATGAGGATGGTGCCTATGGACTATGACGCCTTTGAATAATGATGGGCACTTTTAAGAGATCCTCAAGCCATGGAATGGTGTCTCTCGGCTATGAGGATGATGCCTTCGGACTATGGCGCCTTTGGACAAACTGGCGATGTTTCAGCCCATGAAATGTAAAGATATGATGCTTGGTCATATGCGAAATGAGACAAGACAAGGCTTACTCTTGTGTAAGATGAGGGCAGTGCTTAGCCCTAGGTGAGTAGAGGATAGTGCTAGGTCTTACATAGCGTAATGGAGATAGTATTTAATCTTATGCGAGGAAAAGGCAGTGCTTAGCCTTATGCAATTAGGGAGGCAATGTTTAGCCTCATGCAAAGAGGAGACAATGCTTAGTCTCATGCAGGGAAAGGCAGTGCTTAGCTTTATCCGATTAGGGAGGCAATGCTTAGCCTCATGCAAAGAGGAGACAATGCTTAGTCTCATGTAGGGAAAGGCAGTGCTTAGCCTTATGCAATTAGGGAGGCAATGCTTAGCCTCATGCAAAGAGGAGACAATGCTTAGTCTCATGCAGGGAAAGGCAGTGCTTAGCCTTATGCAATTAGGGAGGCAATGCTTAGCCTTATGCAAAGAGGAGACAATGCTTAGTCTCATACAGGTAAAGGCAGTGCTTAGCCTTATGCAATTAGGGAGGCAATGCTTAGCCTCATGCAAAGAGGAGACAATGCTTAGTCTTATGCAGGAATAGGAGACAATGCTCAATCTCGATGCAAAGAAAGACAGTGCTTAGCCTTATGTAATTAGGGAGGCAATACTTAGCCTCATGCAAAGAGGAGACAATGCTTAGTCTCGATGCAAAGAAAGGCAGTGCGTAGCCTTATGCAATTAGGGAGGCAATGGTTAGCCTCATGCAAAGAGGAGACAATGCTTAGCCTCATGCAGGGAAAGGCAATGCTTAGCCTTATGCAATTAGGGAGGCAATTCTTAGCCTCATGCAAAGAGGAGATAATGCTTAGTCTCGTGCAGGGAAAGACAGTGCTTAGCCTTATGCAATTAGGGAGGCAATGCTTAGCCTCATGCAATGAGGAGACAATGCTTAGTCTCATGGAGATAGTGTTTAGTCTCATGAGATTAAGGGAGACAATTCTTAGTCTCATGGAACTAGGGAGGCAATGCTTAGCCTCATGCAAGAAGAAGATACAATGCTTAGTCTCATGTAGGGAAAGGAAGTCCTTAGACTTATGCAATTAGTGAGGCTATGCTTAGCCTCATGCAAGAAGAGTATACAATGCTTAGTCTCATGCGGGGAAAGGCGGAGCTTAGCCCTATGCAATTGGAGAGGCAATTCTTAGTCTCATGCAAGAAGAGAAGATGGAGCATAACCTCATGCAAATAAGGAGAAGACGGTGAGAAAGTAAAGTATTTCTTAGCTGGAGGTGTCTGCGCTAGGTAATTTGTCGCCATGAAGGTAGTGACTTGATGTATCTGCGGATAATGTTGTTTTATCTGTCTGCATCCAAAGAAAAATTGTGAATTTTGTGGGGGGGAAGGTTGGTTCGTGCTTTTGTCTTCTTGCTCGGCCTTTGCTCCTATCTTGGGATGCCGTTTAAGTTACTCTAGGCAACATCTGGCTGTCATAGAAATAAAATTTTCGAAAGATATGCAATGTGTTTGATAAATATAGTTATTTGAAATGTAGTAGTATGCCACATCAAATAATTTAGATGAACCGGTGACTATGACATATTTTAGAGACATTGCGACCTCCTTGCCTCAGAATTTTGAGGGCCCCTCAAAATTCTGCCCCAGTTTAAATGCATACTTCTGACAATACTTTTGGTTGTTCCACATATGATGAAGTTGGCTGAACTTGCGATCTTGCCCCAGTTTCTGATTGTTGGGAAAATGAAGATTTTATTAAGATGTGACCAAACCCACAGGGCTGTCTACGTATCCCCTCTTAAATGGGAATCAGGTCAAGCATAGTTCAGTTACATCAAGTAATGATATGTAAACAATCCTAAACATAGTATCTCTTGACTGCGTCTGAGTTGATAGGTTTTGGCCAAATCTCTCCATCCATTTCTAAAAGTATGAGTGCTCCTCATGTTAGTACTCGATGAACCATGTAGGGACCTTGCTAGTTGGGTAAGAACTTTCCCTTGGCTTCGTCCTGATGTGGGAAGATCCGCCTTAACACTAACTGCCCCGGTGTGAATTGTCTTGGTCTAACCTTTTTGTTAAAAGATCTTGCTATTCTATTCTTTTAAATTTGACCATGACATACCGCATTCATTCTTTTTCCATCGATGAGAGCCAGTTGTTCATATCGGCTCTGTACCTATTCTGCATCATTGAGCTCAGATTCTTGTATGATTCTTAGAGAAGGGATTTCTACTTCGGCAGGGATAACCGCTTTCGTACCGTAGACCAGCAGGTAAGGAGTTGCCCCAATTGATGTGAGAACCGTGGTAGGATACTTGATCAGAGCAAAGGGAAGCTTCTCATGCCATTGTTTGTAATTGTCTACCATTTTCCTTAGTATTTTATTGATGTTTTTGTTGGCGGCTTTTGCAGCTTCATTCATCTGCGGCATGTATGTTGTAAAGTTCTTATGCTTGATCTTGAAAGTTTCACACATGGCCTTCATTAAATCACTGTTGAGATTGGTGGTGTTGTCGGTGATGAATGACTTTGGTACTCTAAACCGACAAACAATGCGATCCCGAACAAAATCTGCGACGACCTTCTTAGTTACAGCTTTGTAAGATGCGGCCTCAACCCACTTTGTGAAATAATCTATGGCCACTAGAATGAACCTATGCCCATTTGAAGCAGCGGGTTTGATTGGACCAATGACATCCATGCCCCAAGCGGAGAAAGGCCAGGGTGCACTTGTTGCATTGAATTCATTGGGTGGCACTCGTATCATATCAGCATGTATCTGGCACTGGTGACACTTCTGGACATACTTGATGCAGTATGTTTCCATAGTCATCCAGAAATATCCTGCTCTTAGTATTTTCTTAGCTAAGACAAAGCCATTCATGTGCGGTTCGCAAGTTCCGTCATGTATTTCCTCGAGCAATCTGGATGCTTCATTGGCGTCGACACACCGTAATAATCCCAGGTCTGGAGTCCATCTGTACAGAATTCCTCCGCTTTGAAAGAAATGGTTGGCTAACCTGCGGAATATGCGCTTCTGAGTATGAGTTACATGTTCCGGATACTCTCCCTTTGCCAAGTATTCTTTGATGTCGTGGAACCAAGGATTCCCATCACTTTTTCTTCAGTATGAGCATAATAAGCCATTTGTTTATGAATTCCTATTGGGATAGGATCAATGAAGTTCTTGTCTGGGTGTTGTATCATGGAAGACAAAGTGACCAATGCATCTACGAACTCATTTTAAATCCTCGGAACATATTTAAACTCTATCTTCGTGAACCTCTTGATCAGCTCTTGAGATATGGTAATATTTTGGTGTTCTTGGTAGCCCATTCACCTAAAACCTGATGCACCAAAAGATCAGAATCTCCAATCACCAGCAACTCCTGAACATTTATGTCAATGGCTAACCTGAGTCCCAAGATGCAAGCCTCATATTCTGCCATATTGTTGGTACATGGAAACCTGAGTTTTGCAGATACCGGATAGTGTTGGCCAGTTTCTGATACTAAGACAGCTCTGATACCCACTCCTTTGAAGTTTGCAGCTCAGTCGAAGAACATTCTCCAACCATCATATGCTTCGGTGATATCTTATCCTATGATGATACCTCTTCATTGGGAAAATACATTTTCAATGGTTCGTATTCTCCGTCCACAGGATTTTCTGCCGAATGAACTGTCAATGCTTGCCCTTTTACCTCCTTCTGAGTTACATAGATGATGTCGAATTCACTCAGCAATATCTGCCATTTTGCTAAATTTCCCGTAGGTATGGGTTTCTGGAAGATGTATTTCAGCGGATCCATCCTTGATATGAGATATGTGGTGAATGCACAGAAATAATGCCTCAACTTTTGAGCTATCCATGTTAAAGCGCAGTAGGTGCACTCCAGCAAAGAGTACTGGGCTTCATGAGTTATGAATTGCTTGCTCAAATTATATATTGCCTGCTCCTTTCTTCCAGTTTCATCATGTTGTCCCAAAATGCAACTGAAAGCTCCATCCAACACAGACAAATAAAGCAGCAGTGGTCTTCCTGGCTCTGATGGGACCAGAACGGGCGGTTTGGATAAATACTCCTTGATTTTGTCGAAGGCTTTTTGGCATTCTTCAGTCCAGCTTGTTGCAGCATCTTTCTTCAGCATTTTGAGGATCGGCTCACAGATCACGGTTTATTGTGCTATGAAACGGCTGATGTAGTTGAGACGCCCTAAGAAGATCATCACATCTTTCTCATTCTTCGACGGCGGCAAGTGTCGGATAGCTTTGATCATTGATGGGTCCAATTCAATCCCTCGACGACTGCCGATGAATCCTTGCAATTTTTTGGTAGGGACTCCGAAGGCACACTTTGCAGGATTCAGTTTCAGATTGTACTTTTGAAGCCGATCAAAGAATTTTCTCAAGTCTGCTATATGATCTGTGCTTCTTCTGGATTTGATGATGATGTCATCCACGTACACCTCTATTTCCTTGTGTATCATATCATGGAAAATGGTTGTCATGGCTCTCATGTAAGTGGCTCCAACATTCTTCAAACCAAATGGCATCATTTTATAGCAGTATATTCCCCATGGTATGATAAAGGCTGTCTTTTCGTCATCCTCTTCATCCATCCAGATCTGATGATACCCCGCGAAGCAATCCACAAAGGACTGGAGTTCATACTTGGCAGAGTTGTCAATCAGTATGTGTATATTGGGCAATGGGAAATCATCTTTGGGACTCGCCCTATTTAAATCTCGGTAATCAACACACACTCTGACTTTCCCATCTTTCTTCGGAACCGACATAATGTTGGCCAACCAAATCGGATATTCAACCACTCTGAGAACCTTGGCTTTGATTTGCTTGGTGACCTCCTCCTTTATCTTCAAACTCATATCCGGCTTGAATTTTCTGAGCTTCTGTTTTACCGGTGGACACATGGGATTGGTAGCTAGCTTGTGAGCCACTATGGATATGCTAAAACTAGTCATATCATCGTAGGACCATGCAAAGATATATGCATACTCTTTTAGGAATCGGACATACTCTTCCTTCTCTGATGGTGATAGGTGAATGCTTATACGTGTTTCCTTGACCATTTCGAAGTCCCCTAAGTTAACTGTCTCAGTCTCGTCCAAATTAGACTTAGGCTTGTTTTCAAAGTTTTCCACTTCTCTGACAATTTTCTTAGGTATTATGTCGTCTTCCCGATCCTCTGAATCATTATCCTTATGTCGCGTTGCCTTATTACATGTCACAGTCATAGGTTCATCAGGATAGGTAGTAATAATGCTCTAGAGAGAAACAATGTAAAGAATAACAATAAATACTAAAAATAGCAATGCATTAATAAAATTTGAAAAATGTCAACAAGTACGGCTCGATGACTCGAGCAATTATTTCAAAAAAAATACGTTCAAAATAAAAAACTGAAAATGTCTTAGATGCTCAAAAGATTGCTTTAAAATAATTGATGCTAATTGTTAGGCTATCCAGGAACTCGACGGGCCCGGGATGGTGCAGCAGTCCAATTCTTGAGAGAAGCTCCTTTTTCAACGGCTTGAATGGTAAGGTCTTCCTCCTCCTCCTCAACTATTGCACTTCAATCCATGTCTTCGTCATCCAGAAACAGCTTCCTTATGCCAGCTAAGGCTTCATCTTCCTCAGACTCCCATATCATGTCAGCTTGATGAAATGTCTAGTGCAAATATGGTACCGGTTGTTCCAACGGATAATAAGGACCGCGCCATGGTGGCGACCAATCCTAGCACTCTTGCCAAGTATATTCGTACCCAAGTCCGAAAGTTGTACCATGATGCTTCGGCTATACCGGTTTGGTGATCCCTTGGAGGTTCTTACAGAGACCCTTGCCAGGTTTATACCCTGTCCATAGCAGTATCTATCTTGTTGCTCCACCATTTGTCCTTTTCAATTACATTGACGCGCTCAATGCGATGGTATGTTTCTCCACCTAACTTCTTCCTATTCTCGATGACCAGAACAGTTTGATTGGTATAAATCAGATTACTTCTGTCTCTGTGGATGATCACCTCCTGGTGGTTCTATTCAAACTTCACGGGCTGATGCAGAGTAGAGGCCACTGCCCCGGCAGCATGTATCCAGGGTCGTCCCAACAATAGATTGTAGGTAGCAGATATATCCAGCACTTGAGACTCAACATCAAACTAGGTTGGGCCCATCTGCAAGCTGAGGTTGATTTCTCCGATTATGACTCTTTGAGATCCATCAAATGCCTTTATATTCATGCTTCCTGCTCGTATCTCGTGCAGGCCTTTACCCAATCTCTTCAGAGTGGTCAGTAGACATATATTGAGACTCGAACCCCCATCTATCAGGACCCTGGCGATGAATTTATCTTCAAATTGCATTGTGATATATAGTTCCATGTTGTGACTTAGTCTTTCTGGTGGCAGCTCGTCTTCATGAAAGGTGATTTTGTGGCTTTTTAGTACCTGCCCGACCATATTGGCCATTTCCTCACTAGTGATGTTGGTGGGTACATAGGCTTCACTCAGCACCTTCATCAAAGCATTCCTATGTGTCTCGGAGTTTTGTAGCAGTGACAAAATAGATATCTGAGTGGGAGTTTTGTTCAAATGGTCAACCACAGAGTATTCTCTTGCTTGCACTTTTCTCCAAAGGTCGTCAGGGCTAGTTTCAATGACAGGCAGCTTAGATGCAGCTTCCTTGCTTGTTCCTCCCAAGTGTTCAGGTGTATAAACCCTGCCAGTTATGGTCATGCCTTGTATTGTACCTGTTTCTTCCATTTTTTCTTTTCCTTTCCTTCTTACTTCCTCAACATAATCCCATGGTATAGCATCAGACTTGTAAGATGGCGTGGGTGCTACCATCACACTGAAGGGTGGGGTTACCTCAACTTCAAACGGTGTTGGTGCGGTTACCTCGACTTCAAGCGGTGCTTGGGTTTGTACCACAATGGGCGTGAGGGTGACTGGAGATGTTTTAGTATCATCCCCCTCCCAAATGAGTCCAATTGACCCTTTCGGATCCCATTCCTCATCGGTTTCTATCACATTCACTCCCTCACCTCTGTGATCCGGAAGAGGATTGTTACGAATATTGGGTGCGGCTTCTTTTGGATGTATGGCCTTGGTGTCAATCAATGTCTGAATCTTGTCCTTCAGAGTGCGACACTCATCAATGGTATGGCCCTTCATGCCTGAATGATAGGCACATGTCTTGTTTGGGTTAATCCACTGAGAAAAGTTTTCCATAGAAACAGCGAGAATGGGAGTGACATAACCAGCAGCCTTCAGTCTCTCATACAGTTGGTCTACGGGTTCAGCGATTGGAGTGTATTTTCTAGGTAGTCTGCGGTCGAAGTTTGGTCTTGGTGTTTGGTAGTTTTGGCGGGCGAGTGGTGGTGAGTGATAATATGTGGGTTAGGTGTTATAGGCGTGGTAGTTGGTGGCAAGTTGTTGGTATCTGGGGGTGAGGGCTGGTATGTGAGTGGAGGTGTTTGGTATGTGAGATGAGACTTAGGACCCTGGGCCACCATTACAGCACCCACTTCTTTCTTCTTAGAGATACCTCCTGACTGCAAAGCTTTATTTGTGGCATGTAGTGCTTCGCAATTTGTCACCATTCGGCTCTTAATTCCTTCTTCTATTCTTTCTCCTAGCTTGATGATGTCATAGAACTTATGGTTTTCAATAACCATCAGCCTTTCATAGTACTGCGGGTCTTGAGCTTTGACGAAGAACTTATTCATTTGTTCTTCTTCAAAAGCTGGCCTTACCTTTGCAGCTTCAGATCTCCACCGAGTAGCATACTCGCGAAAAGTTTTTGTTGGTTTCTTCTTGAGATTTTGAATGTAAAAAACATCTGGTGCATTTTCTGTGTTGAACCTGAATCTATTCATGAAATCGGATGCCATGCTCACCCAATTAACCCACTTCTTCGGGTTTTGACAGATGTACCAAGACAAAGCATCTCCTGTGAGGCTTCTCATGAACAACTTCATACGGATTCGTTCATCTTTTCCCACTCCTACAAGTTTGTCACAATATGTCCTTAGATGTACCTTCGGATCACCAATCCTATCGAATATTTTGAACTTGGGAGGTTTGTAATCCTCCGGCAGTTCCACATCTGGTTGAATGCACAAGTCCTCTTAATTCAAACCATAAATGCCCTTACCACCTTCGACGCTCTGAACTCTGCCAGTGAGCTTCTTGAGTTATTTCACCATGTTCTTGATGAGCAGGTCCTTCTCGGTTGATTCCGGTATATATCGAATTTGTTGTGGGGTGTAGGGTACAGTTTCCACATATATGGGATTGCTTTGGTGAACTTTGGGAATCTGGGCATAAGGATGGTCATTGGTTAAGTTTTGGGTATCAAGAGTAGGTTGTGGCGTGTTCTGGGGAGCGTGATAAGTGGTGGTTTACGGGTATTGAGTCGGATGATGGTGTTGTTGTTTAGGAGTAGGTACTGGTGGAGGGTTGTGGTTCTGAGGAGTTGTGGTGTATTGATGTGGTGCTGGAGGATTCGGCGGTGGATTTTGGTTCTGTATGTTTTGGAATAGTGCCGGGTTTTGGTGCCGGGTTTTGGGTATTTAGATTTTGTTGGTTGATATCAGGGACGTTTAGGATGAGGGAAAGATTTGCCAAGTTTTGGACCTGCTCAAGCTCTCCTTGTAGCTCCAGGATTTTCTGTTCCAGGCGTAAGACCAATTTGTTCTGTGCCGGAATACTTCGTCCATCTGAAGTTTCAATGTTTTCTACTATAGTAGCATTCTCTTTTATGATACCGCTCAAATCATCCATTTTTCCTTTCCCTTTTCTTCTGCCTTTAAGATCACTCGGTGGAGGAGGAGGTAGAGGACCTCTAGATCTAGTGTGATATGCAGATGATGCCAGTATGCACGAACCAACCTTGGGAAATGTGAATAATCAGAAGAAAGAAAAACAAAAAAAGGTAACCAAGTCAGTAGGGATATTTGAAAGAATGCTTGCAGTATTTAAACATGTTTTGTACAATCATGCAATAATTCGCATCCTAATTGAGGACCTCATTGTGCCCGAGGTAGGCCTAAGCGACACATAGACTCAGAGAAAATTGATGCCAATATTGCGTCATTTCATTAATGTGAAAACGAGCCAAACTTTTACTAAATCAATAATAATAATGAAGTTACTAATGGCGTTTAGCCTTATTACAATCGAAATCTAAACTAAGATAGAAAATAGTAAAGAACATCATTTGCCAAATCTATTTGGTCCGTGAGGGACCTTCTCCATGCTTGGCTCTCTTGACTCCATCAATCAGGTTCTCCAGGTCGCGCATATCCAACAGTAGGTAAGCCTTTGCTAGATTCCCTCCTTCATTGCGATCCGTGTTCTGATAATCTGAAAGCCTCTCCTTATCTTCCCCTCAAACTCCATCAACCCTTGCTCTAAATATTCTAATCTCTCGGTGGACTTAGTGGCGATTTCCTTCCATTCATTAATTTCCTCTATGTGCACTTTATGTTATTCTAGATGTCTAGCTTTAGACTCAAAAACCCTTTTGTGAAGCCTTCTATACTTTACATGTGCCTCGGCAGCATCATCAATGATCCTATTTTCCAAATTGACCCCTGGTTTGACGTCTCCCGCTATATCATCTACCAATCATGATGGATAGAAATACACATGACCGGCATGGTACCTGTCTGGCTCGATAGTCTCTCTTTCCACAATGACCTTCTGGTTCCACATATGTTACGCCTCGAACTTGAAAGGAATGATGTCCCCTTTGAAATCTACCTTGTACTGGACCATGTTGGAAACTCGAGGTATGATATGTTTTCTTCCTGCTTGTCTCATTATCCCTATAGGAGCACAAGGATAAATTCCTCGCAACCCGATCAATACCAAATGAGTAGCATCCCTCGACCTGACGATGAAATCACTGCTAGGAAACCACTCAAACATCCAATATACCTTCTCGTCTGTCAGATTGTTGAAGAAACGTACCCAACTTACAGCACCTCCGGGCTGTGCAAACCTATCTAGAATGAATGTCATTTTTTTGGGGTAATGGTAAGCTATGTAGTCATTCAACGGTCGTCGCAGAAGCTCTTGGCGGTATTCTCCCCTCTGAAAGTGTTCCAATAACCAGACTTGCAATACTAGATTACAACCTTCAAGATATCTGAACCCCTGCTTGCACTGATCTAGAGCGCGGTACAGTTCAGCTAGGATCATAGGTATGATGGTGTAGGTTTTCCCCTCGATGCCATCCATTATAGTTCTTGCAACCATAGCTAAACGAGTGTGAATCCTTCCCCCTTTCATTGGAAATATCAACAAACCCAAGAAGAAAATGATTAATACATAAACTCGGCGGTGCGTCCAACCTAAGGAGTTAATGGCAAGTTCCTCATGATGAAGACGATATGACTTACTGTGCCCGTAATGCTCATAAAGGAATTCAAATTGGATGTATGACTTCTTCAAATAAAGAAACTCATCATTTTTCTTGAAACCTATCATTTTTATAAAACCGTGAGGGGTGAGATTCTCTAGCACTAATAACCCTGGACTATCTCATGGCAGCTTAGCAAAGCCTCTTATTTATTCTAGGAGAGGGGTCATTTCTATGTCACCAAAGCGGAAGACGGCCCTTTTCTCATCCCAGAACATGGTAGCAGCCTCAATCAATGCCCTATTTGGTCGGATGTCTAGCAAGGACGGCAAATTACCTAGGACCCTTCTCACATGATTCTTGTCACAAGGCACGAGATTTTTCCACCAATCAAGTAGCAGAGGTGGGATGTTTTGGACCATGCTGAACCTGGGAACTTCGTGCTTCATTTTCTGTAAGCAAATAGAGTTAGCCCTCTCCCCCTCCAAATTCGACCATTTACACAATAATGATCAACATATTGGCACATTTTATCCAAGTAATGCACATAACATGGTAGTGTCCATTGGGATTGTGGAAATCCCATCGGACTTTGGACAAGGCTTATCCTAGCATATTACGTTAACAACGTCATAACCCGTACTAGGTTTAACATGATACATGTACATTTGATGGTGGAATAAGGTTTCTAGAATGGTCTAGACTGGTATTCTCAAGTGGACAACTTGAGAGGAAAAGGCACGGGACCGTCGACTGCACCGTTGATCGACTAGTCTATCGCAAATAAGCCTTTTCGATTTAAAAAAGGTAATTCTGGAAGAGCGCGGACACTCATTAAGTGTCGCTATGTTGATAATTGGCACGAGTGGAGTATGATGTGGAGCATGCTTTATGCAGAGATAATAACATGTTGTCAAGTATTTGCATGATAAATATGTAAAAGCAGCAAATACGGTAATAAGTTAAAATATGAAAAGCATAAGAAAGAAAGACAAAGGAAGAAGTTAGTTCGTGGAATATATGTGAGAATGTAATAAAGCAAGTAAGGGAGTAGGGATGGGAGAGGCATAATATAGCAGTCAAATGAAGAGCAGTCATAGCAACTAATGGGGAAGGGATGTGTATGTTAAAACAAATTTAAACAAATAAAGGTGGATAAGGGAAAGGAAGTGCATGTTATAACAAAGAAAATAATTCACATAAGCCAAGTTCATTATGGTAAGAGCCTAATAATCCCCAGTAGAGTCGCCATACTGTCGCGCCCCGTTTTCTCACAAAAACGGGCTTTCGACATTGTGACAACTCTTTTGAGTGGGAGGTAAAGTGTTAAAAGAAGAAGAGTCACCACCTAATGGTTTTTAAGGTGCATTAGGGCACCTATTATGCAAATGACTCTATTTGACTAGTCAGCATCACCAAAAATCGGGTAAGGGCTCAAATTACCTCAAACAGAAGGTGTTAGGCACTCTTCGAAGTCCACACCTGTGGGACCCGATCGAAATTAAGATTATGTGGATTACAATTAGGCTAAGTGATCAAATAAACAAAGCGAATGTAAAGGTCAAAGAATTTCATTACAACATGATTAGTGCAGATGTTAGTACGAATATAGGGACACAACTATTTAGATCTAATAACAACATATAAAAGAGGGGGGTTCTAAGTTTTTTAGTCTAAAGGATCATCCCATGCAACATAAATAATACTTCGCAACTCCCTTGAGATAGGGAGTTACTCATATTATTCAGCGGGCATAGACTATCATCTTCTGCTACCCGATTACTATGTTAAAGTTGTTTACCAGAAGCGCCCTAATTCAATTCTAAGTTGTGCTCTACGCGTGCACTACCCATCCCATTCCTATGGTCTAGGAGGTATTGGACCTCTACTAGGGTGGTTCTAGACCTTACTTAGGTGGCTCAGAAATGTCAAAACTAGGAGACATACAAAACGTATACTGGACTTCAAATATGGGCAGTTAAGGGCTAAAGTTAGCCTCCACACTTAAGCAACAAACAGGTTTTCATGTTAGGCCGTTTCAGAATTAAGAACCTTAAGCCCTATAGACATGATTTTTATATGACTATGCATTAAAACATACAAGCAGTTTCAGAGGCTAGGCGCTACTTATCTCCAAATAATTATACGATTGTTGCATGCTGATTTGAGATTGCAAATTTCCAGTTATTTAACCTATAGATGTTATGTCTAGCTGATTTACGCACTGAGCGACAATAAAATCTATTGGAGGAAAGCCCAGAATTATTCATGCTTTTCCAGCAGCAAACAGCATTTAGAAAATTAACACTTTTTGGCGAGTAGTAATACCCTCTTGGCAGGATCTCTAAAAATTGGCGATTGGAACCAATTCTATTATTATACTTTAACTTTATAGGCATGTTTTCTAGGTGCACAGTGCGATAAAGTAGCGAATAAAATAATTAAAATCCTATAGGTATGATTTCTAGTGGATATGCTGCAGTGATGCAACTTGAAGGAAAATTCAATGATATTTATTTCTTATGGGCAGGTTTTCTAATAACATGTAGCAGCATTGATAATTGAAGCATTTGAACGCATGCTTTGCTAGAAGACAAGTAGTGTGAGTGTGTGCTTCTCTTAATGCCATGATTTCTACAGTGCACATTAAGGGTGGCAAGTGGGCTTCGCGGGCCCAGTCCTAAGTGGGCCGGTCCTAAATGGGTCGGTCCTATGCGGTCCTGTCCTAAACGGTCCTGGGCTTCGCGGGCTCATTGCTGGAACCGGCTCGGGATCGGGACCACGAACTAACGGTCCCGGGTTAAGTGGGCCGGTCCCGGGCCTAAACGGGCCCAACAGAAACTTTCTATTTTTAATTTTTTTTATATAAGTTAGAGAAAAAAATAGTAATAAAGATATATAAGCTATATTTTATTTATATACTATATATATATCTTAAAATATATATATACTATATTAGATATACATAGTATACATCTTAAACTATATTATATATACATCTTAAGATATACTATATATACAT
>AWOL01S0006960.1:2547-53058 GCA_000715115.1 Nicotiana otophora | reverse complement strand
GCCCGGTCTTAAGTGGGCTTCGCGGGCCTGGTCCTAAGTGGGCCGGTCCTATGCGGTCCGGTCCTAAACGGTCCCGGGCTTCGCGGGCTCATTGCTGGAACCGGCTCGGGATCGGGACCACGAACTAACGGTCCCGGGTTAAGTGGGCCGGTCCCGGGCCTAAACGGGCCCAACAGAAACTTTCTATTTTTAATTTTTTTTATATAAGTTAGAGAAAAAAATAGTAATAAAGATATATAAGCTATATTTTATTTATATACTATATATATATCTTAAAATATATATATACTATATTAGATATACATAGTATACATCTTAAACTATATTATATATACATCTTAAGATATACTATATATACATAGTATACTAGATATATATATATAGTATAGTATAGTAGGTATTAAGATATANTTTTAGTGAAAGTATCGATTCTGTCTCTTATACACATCTATATACTATATTATACTATATATACATCTTAAGATATATAAGCTATATTCGATTTATATACTATATATACATCTTAAGATATATATATATATATACACACACACACACTATACTATATATATACACACACACACACTATACTGGACCGACCCACTTACCAGCCTTAGTGCACATAGAGATTGAATGGCATATATAGAAGATGAATCATTGAATCCTATAGGCGTGTTTTCTACCCTTGCATGCAAACATCGGAATTTACCCATCCCCCGTTTTTACTAACACCCCAATTGTTTATTACAAAGTTATTACAGGCCCAATAATGAATATGATTACAAATATTATACAAATAATGACAATAGGCCCACAGCAGGCCCAAAAGAAATACCCAGCACTGCTGGGCCTTCAACAATTCTCACGTGGTATAACCAGATTTTCAACAAGGAACCATATTCATCAGCACAACTCAGAATCAATAGAAGAGCTCAAAGCCAAATCACACAACCATAGATCAACCATATTACCCAGGCATTAAATCACTTAAACCAACCAGCTTACATGTTCATTAGATAATAGGAAGAAGGAATTGAGTGGAGTAGTTCAGGTCTCAGTAGTAGAGAAAGTGGCTAAAAGACCCCAAACCCTAGTGTGTTAGAATTTACAAGAGTCTCAAATGGACCTCGAGCAGTGCTCACACTAGGGAGGTCAGTAGCAAGAGTCTTGGTGGCCTTGGCTTTCAGTAGGCCAAGAATGATAGGTTCAGAATAGCGTAGGTAACACATGAGAGAGAATGGACAACGGTTAAGGGAAAGAAGTTGAAGAAATGCACTTAGCTTAAAATAGACATAGCAAAGTTGAGCATACAGAGCAGCTCATCAAGCAGGTCACAGGACTTAGAAGCAGGTTCAGCGAAACTTCAGCACTTAGCAAAGTAGCACATAAGCAACCACATATTGAAAGAGTTAGGGGAGAAACAAGTTTGCAGGATTGACAAAAGTTATCATACACAGGTGCATAATACCAAACAAGTTTAAGTAAGGCACTGACTTAGAGATCTGAAGCCTAAAGGTCCTAATTATGTCAAACATGGTATGGAAACACAAACTAAGATGGCCATTCTAAAGGTTTCAAACAATCATTAAGGATATAAGACTAAGCAAAACAGAAACATGTTGTGAGGGAGTAGATCATAGTTGATAGAAAAGGTCTTAGCACAGATTAGAGCACATTACATACGCAAGACTATCATTACAGAGATTCAGAACAGAGTGGGAAAGTAAACACATGTCAAATAGCAAATGTAGGCATTCAGGTATTTACACAATAGACTAATTAACTAGAGAAAGTCCAAGTTATGCTAGGGATTCATCCTAATATCATGAAACAAAACAGTTCAAACATGGTAGGGAAAACAATTTGAGATAATTGTTCGAAAACCTCAAGCAATCACTAAAGAGGTATAGAATCAAGTGAGCATGCTGAGTGACACAATAGCAGGGAAACAAGTCATATTAACAGTGAAGGTCTTAACACAAGTAATTACAGATGTGAGGCATTCATTACAGAGATTCAGGACAAAGCAGGTAAGCATGTTCATGAACATTCAGGCCCCAATACACTAGTTAAACAAGATTAGGAGGGTTCAGATTATCCAAGTTAGACATAGACAATCTCAGAACTAGCAGCATTAGGAGAAGTTAAATGCTAAAGAGATTTAAAACGAGTGTAAAACTAACAGAGTTGTGCATAAAGTAGCCCAGAAACATATTAAGCCACAGATTTCAGAAGCGAGAGCACATGCAAATCAGAGACACATAAAAAATAAAAATTGCAAAAGGTCAAGCGACTTACCAGTTAAACGGACAGCAATAAAGAACAAAAATTCCACAAGAACCCAGAATCTCAATGTGTCAAAGTTTCCAAGAGCTTCGAAAGAACCCCGTGCAATGCTCGCACCAAGCGAAAGTTCAAATAATAGAATCTCAGTGGCCTTGGCTTTTAGCCGGCCAAAAACAAAGTACAAAATAAGAGAATGAGGGAATCACATAACAAAGCACTAATTTTTAGTGAAAGTATCGATTCTGCCACATTCTCAAAGGGGAATGGGTAGGGGTTTATATAGTGACAGAAATCGAACAAGTAAACAAGGAAACACTGTAAAATCAAACATAAATAAGGAATTAATAACATGCAGAATCAATAAAAATCGGATTAGGGAAAAAATAGGTAAACCCTAGTTGACAGAAATCGAAAATTGGCCGGAAATCTTGGCTAATCGAACCCATATAGCCTGGTAATGATGTATATGGACTAAATACTATCCAAATTCAAGCGATTGAAGTTGAATGGTCGGATTCTGAGAGATAGTACTTGCCATGTTTAGGCAAGTACTAGGTGATACCATAGTTTTGTAGAAAATAACGAGATAACACATAAAAGGTAAGGAAATCATGGAGAACATCCATGGTTGAGACGGATTTGGAGAGATTTGAGAGGATTAGGGTTGGGGTGGGTAATTAAAATGAGGGGAATAAATGAGGACCATTGATCTTGAAAGATCAACGGCTGGATTTAAAATGAACGGGTGCGGGTTAATTAAAATGGGTATCGACCGGGTCTTGTAAAGGGGTCGTTTGGCTTTGGGCTGCGGTGACTGGGCTAAGGTATTGGGCCATGTTTTAGTCCGAAAATTGGTTTTAAAATTGGGCCAGCCTTTTAAACACACATAATTTATCAAAAATAATTTATAAAAATAATTAGTAAATGAATAAAAATATTTTTATGTACTAAAATGATTTAAAATAATGATTTAGCATTTTAAAAATATAAAAATGCTATTTTGATGCCAATAATATAAATAAGGAGCATTTGTATATGAATATAGGCTATTATTGCAAGATTGTGCAAATAGCTTTAAAATGTTAATGTAATTATAAAACAAAATGAAGTGAAAATATTATGACATATATGAGGATACAAAATATTAATTTTGGATGATTAAGTCATCACAAATAATTCAAAAGGATAATTAATAAATATTTATGTAATTTAAATGCAAGAAAAATTAATTTTAAAGCTCTACAAATTATGAAAAATTATAAAAAAGTGCTTGTATAGATTTGCAAGCTAAATGATGATGCAAAAATAATGTTTTGAAAGTATATATATTATTTAAAAAAATATGAGGGCAAAATTGGGTATCAACACCCGCCAAATTTCTCGCAATATCTTGTTAACCCTTTCATAAAACATTCTGAATTATCAGCCACAATCGCATATTCGACCTCTTGACAGTCGTACCATCTTCTTCAAGCGATCCAAGCTCACATCGAAGTACATGCCTCCCGCTGGGTAGAAAGAAGAACTCTTCGTAGAAACTTCATCAAAATCATGAAACTACTAACTTGCTCACAGGAGATAGTCCACCTGTGGAATTCCATATCGACATCTTCCAATGGCCTTTCCCTAGGTACAACTACCACGAAATCAGTGAACCCTCCTGAGCCCACGCTCGTCCACTAGATGTAAGAGTCTGTTCATTCCCTATTAGCATCAATTGAAGGTCCAACAATATGTTCCAAAACTCAAAGTCATGTTGCATCCCAAAACCATAATCAAGCTTTCACACCCCTCTTCATTCCAGGCAACTCCTTTCCGTCATATCCAAACTTCCTCAGTACAGTAGCCACCATCTCAAGTGAAATTCATAGACCTAGTCATTTGTCTACCATGAACCCTAAATCCCTCTAAACTTTCTCAAAGCATGTGGCTATCCTACCATAGAATCCATACGCTACTCTGCCACTCCCATTTCGGTTAAACCATCCCCATAAGCAACTACTTGATCTCTGTTGTTCATACTTGACATGCTAACAATCCAACCACTGCAATGCATATCTACCCATGTCATTCCCCTTCCTTTGCTGCCAAAATACTGCCTCAAATTATAATCCATCTCTGAATACCGCTTTTTAGGCAATAACACCCTGTCCAGAAGGCAAACCAAAGGAGACCGTCACGCCGACGAGCCTTATGTGCTCAAACAAGGACGACGATACCACATCACAAATAAGAATTTCACCAAGCTCGAAAATATTCGATCTCGCTACTCCGTCAACCAAGGACTGAACATCCATAGTCTAATCCTCTCATGCACTAGAATTGAATACCAAACCTCTAGGCTATGAACCAAGTAATCCTCTTCTCGAGTCATTCACTGTTGCGACACTTACTTAGGCACCCTACCATTTTACACCAGCACTGCGCGATAATGTACAAATATCACAATACACTGTGCATATCCTCGAACCGTAAACCACACTACCACTGAGCTGAGATGACAGAGCACCCTTCCACAAGGCGACGATAATAGCCCGAATATGCAGGGAATAACATCTTGCACCATATCTGCGGCACCACTACAACTTCTCGATGCCAAATTGATAATAAGTGCTCAAAATCGTATAAGAATGAGTAGGAAGGAAATAAGGACATAATCTTCAATGGAATTAAATCGTACGATGAGAAATCAAGGAAGGGAAGTTCTCCTAACAGCCTTGTAGCCTCTCGAAGATAAGTACAGACATCTTTATGCCGATCCACAAGACTCTACTAGACTTGCTCATGACTCGTGAGACCTAAGTGAACCTAGAGCTCTGATACCAAGCTATCATGACCCAAAAACCCACTATAGGTCGTGATAGCGCCCAATGTCGTTATTAGGCAAGCTAACGGTCAACTATCACATTAATTATTCATTTTATTACTTTCAAAATCATAAAAAAATTAAGTAAAGAAGCTTACGCATGGAAGATCATAGGTACATACACAATTAGTAAGATATAAAATAAAAGATGACAATATTATGCAAATCCATAAACATCAAATAGAATATCCCAAAAACCCGGTATCACAAGTGCATGAGTATCTACTAAGGAGTGCAATAATAATACAACATCTGTCTGGAATATAAAATAGACAGGATTAAGTAAATAAATATAATGGAGACTCTGTGGGCTACGATACGTAGCACAGAATGCAGCTCACCATAAAGTTCCCTCAGCAGCTGCGCTAAGATGACTACCAAATGAACCTGTCAGATCCTTCACATTTAGTGCAGAAGTGCAGCATGAGTACGTAAATCAATGAGTACCCAGTAAGTATCTAGTTTAACCCCGGAGAAGTAGTGACGAGGGGTCGACATCGACACTTACTAGTGGTCTGATAAAATAATATAATAAATTATAAACAGATATGAAACACAACAATAATCATGAAGTAAAAATTATAACTCACATAATCCTCCAACATTTCTTTTGGCGATAAAATTCTTTCAAATCTCATATGCTATCTCAACAGATTTGAAATTATCAAGTGCAAATCTCAAATGGATAGGGAATACCATATAAATGCCAAGTCTCAATCAAAGGGGGGATCTAATGAATATTCGAACTCCTAGCGGTATCACGCATGATTATGCTGAGGTCGTTCGACCCGATCCAGAGTGGTGTGTACACTGCCGAGGGTCAACCGGCACGAACCAGAGATGCATCTCAATATATTACCAAGGCGTTCGGCCCGATCCACGGAAAAGAAAGAAATTTATCGAATTATGAGACACGTATTTGTAACACAGGTACAAGAGCATAAAGTAAACATGACTTTTACCGTCTATCAAATATCTCGCCAAACAACTCAAGGTGATAAAACTCGGCCTAATATATTCGTAAATCAGTTTCAATTATAAGTTCAAGTAATTAAACTTGCAAATTAAATTCAAATAAGTCAAATATTACATGGTAAAGTCCTAAGTCCACCCGGACATAAACATGTTTTTTTTACCTACGTACGGGTTCTCATCACCTCGTACGTACATAGCACCCACAACTAGTAGTTTCCCCCTCACAAGGTTAGATAAAAGACTTACCTCGCTTCGAATTCCGATAACCGGCTCCAATGCCTCTCTAACTCCTCAACCAATGCCAAATGATTTGAAACTAGTCAATAAACATGCAAACCAATAAAAATATACACAAAAACTCTTAATTAATCAATTTATAATAATTTCCAACTCCGCTCGAAAAGCCGAAAAAGACAACCCTCGAGTCCACGTGCCCGGATTTCGAATATTTTCGAAGATAAACATTACCCATAGCACCACAAACTCAAATATATAATTTATTCCCAATTTCATGGTCAAAATCTAAAAATATAATTTCTAGGTTTTCTTCCAAAACGTTCACAATTTCTATCAAATTCCATGTTAAAATCTATATATTACCCATGTATTTAACTCAAAACAAGTAGGAATAACTTACCTTATGATATATGGCAAAAATGATCTTCAAGAATCACCTCAAATCGCCTTACATGTGCTCCATGAACTTAAAAGTGAAGAAATAAGCTCAAAATCCCAAAATTAGATGTTTAATACACCTGTCAGGGCTCTTTCTTTGTGATAGTGGTCATAAGCCACGCGATCGTAGTTAACAAAAGTTCCAGCAACGTTTCCTTCAATGCGATCGCAATGTACAATTTGTGTTTTCTTCTTCACATATACCCTTCAGTATAATAGCCATAACTTTTTGTACAAAATTTCAAATGATAAATGGTTTAATTTTTTGAATACTACATTCAAAGGGCTACAACTTTTATTTTTGGATCATCTCTAAATTCCTTATACATTGCAAGATATAAGCTCCCGAAGTCAAACCACTAACAACAAAAATTCTTTCTACGCGATCGCGTCCTTCCTTCCGCGATTGCGATTCATAAGGCCTGGAATGCAATTTGCTCTTCGTGATCGCAGTGTAGACCTCCACGATCGCGACCACACCCTTGGCATCAGATATCAACAGTTCAAAAGGGCCTAAAAGTAGTCTGAAACCACCCCAAAACTCAGCCGAGGTTCGAGGAACTCCGTCCAATCATTCTAACAAGTTTATATACCCTATGTAAACTTGTTCAAAGGTTCAGAACACGAATTAAAACATCAAAACCAAGAATTAAATATCAAACTCAATTTCTTAAACTTTTTTAACTTTCAAACCTTCATCCTTCGTCGAGCGCTTCTGAATCACACTTAAACATTTCAGAATGACGCCAAATTTTGCGTACAAGTCACAAATCACAATATGAACCTATTCCAAGACTCGGAATCCCAAACGGACATTAATAACACCAAAGTCCACTACAACTCGAACTTAGGGAATTCTAAAACTTTTAAAATGCCAGCTTTTCACAATAAGTGCCAAAATGCTCCCGGGCCATCCGATACTTAATACGAACATACACCCAAGTCCAAAATCATCATACTAACCTATTGGAACCTTCAAATCCCGATTCCGAGGTTGTTTAATCAAAAATCAAATCTTGCTCAATTCTTTCAACTTAAAGCTTCTGAATTGAGAAGTTTCCTTCCAAATAAACTTCGAACTTCCCAAAATTCAAATTCGACTACACGTACAAGTCATAATACATGAAGTGAAACCACTCATGACCTCAAGCCGCCGAACGACGCGTTAGAACTCAAAATGACCGATCAGATCATTACAGTGAGTGTACAACAAGTAGCAATAAAGTAAATAAAAGTAACTACAGTAATTCCGCACATGGGTCTATATTAAATCACTAAACATGCCATAACCGGCCCTCAAGGCTCTAACTCAATTGTTACCAAACCAAATCCAGTTTCAATTATTAAGCATGAAGCTGTCGAGACAAACGGCTCGACCCATAGGAATAGTGATACTCATTACTGCCTAGGCGAATAGCCCGATCCCATAAGAATAGTGTTACTAACCTGCCAAGGTGAACGGCCTGATCCCATAAGAGTAGAGTTACCATACTACCGAAGCAAACGGCCTAATCCCATAAGAGTAATTTATTTCACTGCCGAGGAGAACATCCCGATCCCATAAGAATAGAGAAATTTACCTCGCTCACGGAAGCATATGCGAGACGAGAAGATACAGATCTATAGTTATCAAATATTTCCAAAGTAAGAGGATAATCCTATATCTTACTTAAAAACCTCAATCTCAGCCATACTCAAGAAAATTAATACACGGGATAGGCATAAATAGCACAACTAAAGGCATGTTGTGAATCTAAGTCTACCCGAACATATCATGAATATAGCTACGTACAGACTCTCGTCACCTAGTGTATACGTATCTTCTTACAACAAGTAACACACAACAATTAATACACCTAAGGGGATAAGTTCCCTCTTACAAGATTAGGCAAGAGACTTACCTCGATTCTAAGTCCTCAATCCGGCTCTTCAACCTCACTAGAACTCCTCAAACGACGCCGAGGACTCCGAAACTAACTTATATGCTCAAATGTTCATAATTTAGCTATTAGAGTAATTACCCAACCCAATTTGAAAGATTTCTAAAATTTAACCTCGGGCCCACGTGCCCGGATTATATAAATTTTTGAATATAAATGTTACCCATGACATCACGAACTCAAATATATAATTTATTCCCAATTACATAATCAATTTTGTGGTTAAATCTTATTTTTATCAAACCCTAGGTTCCAATAGAACCCCACAATATGTTGATGAAAATCCCTCAAAAATCACTCAAAATCGCCCAAGACCAAGTAAGAAATGAGAGAAAAGAGACTAAGTCTCGTATAAAAATTCAAGTCTGCCCAGTGGTCCCTTCTTCGCGATCGCGGAAAATGCCTCGCGATCATGAAGGCCAAAATGCCACTGCCCGAAAAACCTTCTTTGCGTTCGCGGCCTGGAGGTCGCATTCGCATTGTATTACTGCCCGGCCTTCCGCGTTCGCGATCCCCAAGTCGCGTTCGTGTAGGCCAAAGGCCTCCTGTCCCGTTTCCTCCATTTCCTTATCGCTATCGAAGTTGGGCCTCCGCGTTCTCGAAGCACTGTCAGGCCAACCTACGCGATCGCAGACCCTTCTTCGCGTTCGCGTAGGGCAATACTGCCCCTCCAATTTTCCTTCTTCGCGATCGCGAAGCACACCAGCACACCAGCAGTTCCCAGCCAAGTTTAAACATGCTCCAGGTGGTCCAAAATACACCCGAACCACCAGGATCCCGTCCAAATGCACCACTAAGTTCATAAACACATTGCGGACCTACTCGAAGCCTCAGAACACATAAAACAACACTAAAAAGAAGAATCGCACCTCAAAACCTCATTAATCAACTCATAAGCTTCAAACTCATTTCAACGAACTCCGAACGTGTCGAAACATAGTTAGAACACTCGAAATGATGCCAAATTTTACGCACAAGTCATAATCACCATACAGAGCTATTCCCAGGCTCGGAATCTAAAACGGACCTGGTACCGTGAAGAGAGATTAGCTTATGCCGAGGGTTAGAACTATCAAATTCCGGTTCCGAGGTCGTTTAATAAAAATGTTGACCCAAGTCAAACTTGGCAACCTTAGGCCACTATTAAAGAACTAAGTATTCCGATTTCAACCCGAACTCTTCTAAACCTAAACCAACCATCCCCGCAAGTTATAAAACAGTAAGAGCATATACGGGGAGTCTTAATTAGGAGAACGGAGATGTAGAAGCAAAACGACTGGTCGGATCGTTACAAGTATAATCCATTCGATTTATCTTTGAACTCTTTAATTTATCTACTCAAGTAACAATTTTTTTTTTATTAATTATTTTGTATAATATTTTAAGATGGTACTAAACAATCAAAAAAAATAACAAAAAAAGTTAAAAATATAGTAGATATAGAGAGAAAGAAGGAGCGGGGAGAGAAAGAAAAAAGATACTCGGATAATTTTTGTCATTGGTGGAACACCAAAAATCACAATAAATCATATGTTTTTATTTATTAAGCCAGCTAAATAGGATCAACATTCATCATTTTCAGGAACTTACATATTTTTAATACAAATATATTATTGTCTAATACTATACGATCTTTTAAAAAGTTGTATATTCACTAATATGGATACGCGGTTTGCGCGGACCATAAGACTAGGAGCAAGTAGAAAGATTTACACACAAATGGTTTTGATTTGTTTTGATACGTTGCACTTGACGAAATAAGCATTCTTTTCCATTCTACAAAACCACATGACAGAAGAAAAAACACCCGAGCATAAGTGAGAATTTAATTGTAAACGCACCAAAAAGTACATCTTCTAAGTTGTAGACACCCCAAGAAAGTTGAGGACAAACAATATACAACTCAATTAGGTATAAAAGAATTCTTGGTCAACGAGCTTTGGTAGCCTACTTCATAATACGATTACTGCAAGAGAAAAAATGAAAAACTAATATAGGGAGAATTGATAAGTGAAATTTGTCTTTTGCATAATATTAAAGTTTCCTTAAGAATTTGAACATTTTTTGCTTAAGTACAGTGACGAAGTCAGAAATTTCATTAAGAGTGAGATTTAATATACGTATATAAATTGTTTTTATATATCTAGTATAATTTTTCGATGAAGGATATTCAACTAATTACCCTTCATTTTATTATATTGTATGTGGTTACGCCAGTGACGATAATGCAAATAAATTTTACGTAAACTATCAAATCATTAATTTGTATATATTATAGCAAGTAACTTAATTAAAAATCTTAACTTTTTATGGTGGGTTATCCGTAGATATCTTTCGGTTAATCTAATCGTGTAAAAGAAAATTATACTATATAAATATATATATATATATATATATATACGTTAAACTCATAACTTATATATGTAGGAAATGGAGGAGTTGGAAAAAGCAGTAAGAGGGATGTATATTACTATCCAGTGTCCCCAAGTCTGGAAATCTTCATTGTACATGTATAATACTATAATGTATTTGTCTTTTGTTTTGAGTATAAGTACTTATGAAGACCAATTCTATTGGTTTACGGATCCAAAGGCTGGCCCTGCATTTTGTTGGGAAATGTATTTTAACTCATTAAAAGTTTATGTACAAATATATGTCATGCATCTATTGGTTTGATATAAATACTTGATTGTCACGACTTGACAATAGTGAGTTACTCTAATGGTGAACACCCTCCACTTCCAATTAAGAAGTTGTGAGTTCGAGTCACCCAAGAGCAAGGTGGTGAGTTCTTGGTGGGAGGGAGCCGAGGGTCTGTCGGAAACAGCCCATCTCTACCCCAGGATAGGCGTAAGGTCTGCATACACACTACCCTCCCTAGACCCCACTAGTGGGATTATACTGGGTTGTTGTTGTTGTTGTTGTTGTACTCGATTATCACGACCCTATTTTCCTCTCC
Organism: Nicotiana otophora; assembly: GCA_000715115.1. Classification (NCBI taxonomy): domain Eukaryota; kingdom Viridiplantae; phylum Streptophyta; class Magnoliopsida; order Solanales; family Solanaceae; genus Nicotiana; species Nicotiana otophora. The sequence continues at coordinate 41,357 of AWOL01S0006960.1, read as the reverse complement.
GTAGGGTATCGTGATGGCACTTAGTCTCTAAAACTAGGTAAACCTAACAATTTACGGAATCAATGAGTAACAAACTGAACTCCCATCTCAGCACATGATATATAAATATAAAAATGCCATTCAATAATTATAACTCCCAAAACCCGGTGGAAACAAGTCACAAGCTTCTAAGAGCAAATACTAAGTGTCTCTATACATCAGAGTCTAAAGAAAGATAAGGAATACAATATAGTAAGGATAGAGGGGGATTGCAAGGTCTGCGGACACTGGCAGATATACCTAGAAGTCTTCACGTACGGTTCGGCTAACTGGTATCTGGTCTGGTGGGAAGAACCTGGATCTGCACAAAAAAATGTGCAGAGTGTAGTATGAGTACGCCACAACGGTACCCAGTAAGTGCCAAGCCTAACATCGGTAGAGAACTGACGAGGTCAGGTCAGGGCCCTACTGGTTTAAAAGAAAAGTAAGGCAGATGATATAATAATATTTTAAAATGACTGAGAATTTAAACAATAAGAAATTTCAGAAAATATCAACACAATAAATAGAGGTACACAGCAGGGGCACTCCCGAGGTACCGCATCGTAGTCCCAAATGTAAAGATGCAGTACTGGGGGATCTCCCGAGGAACCGCCTCGTAGTCCCAAAGTAAATATGCAGTACAGAGGGATCTCTCGAGTAAACGCCTCGTAGTCCCAAAGTAAATATGCAGTACATAGGGATCTCCCGAGGAACCGCCTCGTAGTCCCAAAGTAAATATGCAGTATAGGGGGATCTCCCGAATAAACGCCTCGTAGTCCAAAAGTAAATATGCAGCAGGTAATCGAAGGAAAACACAATTTTTCAACAAGAATCTTACAGTTAAAAATTTAATTCAAATCAAGGAAAGCAGGTAATTCAACTAAGCATGTTGCACAAAATACAAGTAAGAGTTAAGGTACTTAGACATGCGATGCTAGACTAAACATGATCACTACATATGCTAAGGCAACTCAGTTAATGTATTTTAAAAGATGACAAATCAGCAAGAACCGAATTTTTCTTAATCAGCACGTGTACGCACTCGTCACCTCGCGTATACAGCGCTCACATATCACAAATTATTACAACAATATCAAATCCTAAGGGGATTTCCCCCACACTAGGTTAGACAAGTCACTTACCTCAAATGTCGCTCATTCAATCCGTAAGAATGCCTTTCCCTCGGTTTTTCGACTCCGAATGGCCCAAATCTAGCCAAAAGCAATTTCATAACATGAATACAAGTACAAGAAACTAATTTAATCATAAATTTATGACATTAGCAAGGAATCGAAAAATTGCCTCAAAAAGTCGACCCGGCCCCACGCCTCAGAATCGTTAAAGTCACAAAATACGAACACTCATTCAACCACGAGTTCACCCATACTAAAATTACCAAAATCCGATATCAAGTCGCCACTCAAATCTCCAAATTACACTCTCCAAATCTCTAGCCTCAAACTCCCACATTCCACCTTAAATACACATAATCTAGGTGGAAAAATCAATGGGAAAACAAGATTATTGATCAAAAATAAGCACAAGGGACTTATCTCAAGAAATCCCTTGAAAATGCTCTCAAAAATCGCCAAACCCGAGCTAAAATGTCTAACAAATTATAAAAATCCCGAGCTCTTGAATTAATAGAATCTGCCACATGCTTTCTGCTTTTGCGGACCAAATTCCGCTTCTGCGGTGAAGTTTCTGCATCTGCGGAATTCACTTAAATCCCCAGGTTCTGCACTTGTGCGCAAATCTCTGCATCTGCGGATGCGCTTCTGCGGTCCCTCGTCCGCTTCTGCGGAAGCCTCCCCAAGCACTCGCCCGCTTCTACGATCGATCCCCCGCAGAAGCGACTCCGCTTCTGCGGCCCTCTCACTGCACCTGGGATCACTGGCCAATTCCCTTAGTCCCTCCCCTGCGCCCCATTCCTCTCACCTGCGGTCAACCTTGCGCAGGTGCGATTACACCAGAACCAGCCCAGCACCAGAAAATCTTCTAAGTCCAAAAACGATCCGTTAACCATCCGAAACTCACCCGAGGCCCCGGAACCTCAACCAAATATACCAACCAGTCCTAAAATATCACATGAACTCAGTAGAGCCTTTAAATCACATCAAACAACGCTAAAAATACGAATTACACATCGATTCAAGCCTAATAAACTTCAATGCTTCAAACTTCTACATCTGATGCCGAAACTTATCAAATCAAGTCCGATTGACCTCAAATTTTGCACACAAGTCATAATTGACATTACGGACCTAATTCAACTTCCGGAATCGAAATCTGACCCCGATATCAAAAAGTCTACTCCCGGTCAAACCTCTCAAAAATCATCCAATTTTCTAACTTTCATCGATTGAAGCTAAAATGACCTACGGACCTCTAATTCAACATCCGAATACGCTCCTAAGACCAAAATCACCCTACGGAGCTATAGGAATCGTCAAAACTCTATTCCGGAGTCGTTTTTACACAGATCAAACAACAGTCAATTCCTATGATTTAAACCTTCATTTTAGGAACTATGTGTCCCATTTCACTCCGAAACTAAAAATAATTTTTCTCGGCAAGTTACATAACCACTAACTGAAGTAGAGGGGGCAATAAATAGGGGTTCAGAGCTAATTCTCTCAAAATAACCGGTCGGGTCGTTACATCGATGCAAGTAAATTAATACATCCTTCTATTCTATTTACGCTCTGAGTACTATTACAGAAATTTGTTGGAATAATTTATGCAAGTGGAGCAATGGCATCAATAGTTGGAGTTATAATCTAAGACCCTCAAAAACTACCCTTTTAGGAGTACTATTCTTAGCACAACTTCTTTATGTTGTTTGTAGTGTGCTGGATTTGACCTTCATCCTTAGATGGAACTTAAATCTTGGAATTCCTGACTATTTTTTGGTCATAATAGAAGAATGCACAAGTAGAATTATCACAAGAATTAGATGGATCCCTATGATTGTATTGAACACAAGATTATGTCCTGCGGGCATTGAAGGGACATTTTTTGCTTTGTTAGTGCTCGTTTGGTACGAGGGATAAGAAATAATTAATTCCCAGATTAAATTTGAGATGAGTTAATCACTCGTTTGGTTGGGATAAAATAGCGGTATAACTAATCCCGAAATTAGTTATCCCATGATTATAATACTATTTTAATCTTTATGGGAGGATGGGATAACAATCGCAGGATAACTAATTTCAGGATATTTAATTCTGAAATAACTTGTTTCCCCCACCAAATGACCCCTTAATCTGTATTGACAGTCTTGGCACATTAACATCTAAATCAGCTGGAGGTTTGTTCTTCATTTTATACATGTCACAATAAGTTATTTCAAGAACTTGTGGTTGGCAATTTTTTTAAAAAATCTATTAAGAATTGCTACATTAAGTTTACTAATTTTGGTACCAAGTTGTGATAAGTCTGAGTATTTAGTTCCCCATGATTTTTTGTCAGGGGCTATAGATACTATTACTCCAATATGGATGATAACAATATCCAACTTGTGCCCTTGAAGGAGAAAACAGAAGTTTGAATTATTTGGAGAAGTTTCCTTGTACTTTTGTGCTGTACATGTTGTAAATCCTTTTTTCCATTTGTTCTTTATAAAAATATTTATTTTTAATAAATATTGAACTAATTAAGACGGAAACAAATGGAGCAACATGAACAGTAAAAATTCATGTAACAAATCCTAACTAGTTCTTGGATTTGAGACGTAATAATGCTAGTTGTTGATCAATAGAGAAGCATAGTATGTTTAATAAAAGAATCAATTATACTTTACACCAAACAACATAATTCTCTATTTTATAGTATGTGTTTTGCTCACCTTTATGACATCACTTTTATTGGATGTTAATTTGTAATATATCAAACTAAACATTCACAATAATAGATACAAAGACTTGCTTCTGATGTTTGTATTACTAATATCTACATTACATTCCATGTATTATTAATCTCTCATAACTTGTCGCTAGATATAATAAACGGGCGGATCGGGTCGGATATGGACGGGTCAAAACGAGTAATGCAAAAACGAATAAATTATCTGACCTGACCCATATTTAATACAGATAGAAAATGAGTTAACAGACGAATAATATGAATATCTAAATTATCGATGACTTCTTGAATATGATAACTTTTGGGAGAATTTCTAGTGGGCGGTTGGACATAATAATTATGAATTTTTGGAATAAAAGTGAATTTATTTCAGGTGAAAAATGATATTTAAAAATTAGAGTTGTGTTTGGACATAAATATAAATTGGAGATATTTTTTAATTTTTGTGAGCGATTTTGAAGTGAAAAATTTGAAAAAACGATTTTTTGAAGTTTTTCAAATTTCCGAAAAATTTCAAAATTCAACTTCAAGTGAAATTTAAATTATTTATGAGCAAACACTAATTCCGAAAAAAGTAATTTTTTTTTTGAAAAATGGTGAATTTCTTTATGGCCAAACGAGACCTAGTCTCTCAAACTTGAGTAACTCACAATTTGAGTCTTTACAAATATAAAAGTTAAATTTATTAATTGTCCATTTTTTAAGTGAATAATATGATTCGTTTTCATAGTTGACCCATTTTTAAAAAATTTATTATCCGACCTATTTTAAAAAAAATTATTATCCAATCCATTTTTATTAAATAATATGAATGAGTAACTATTTTTTATTTATTTTGCTGCCACTACTTGTCCCCAAACCAAAAAAAGGGACTATGTCACTATTTAAATGTATGATATTCACGTAAAGACGGGACTATTAAAGCAGCCCTCAGATTTTCCCCTCCTTATTCCTGAGGCTTTTTCGTTTTCTCTGTTTGCAAACTCGCCAAAATACAAGCCTCGTCGTTCTTCATTCGTAATGGTAAATATCATTTTTCAATTCAAACATTATTTTCGTGCTTCTTTAATTGTATATCATGTGATTGTTAGGGCTCTGTTTTCTTCCTTTCTTCAATTTGGGTGTATTTAGGTTATGCCATAGGAGTGCAAAGTAGAAATTGGGTGTATTTTCATGCTATTAGTTTTGGGGCTTTTGAACTTATTTTTTGTTTCTTTTTAACCCTGTGATATGGTATAGTGTTAAAGTTGAAATTTTTGGACCCCTACTTTTTGTCTTCTGTTTGCTGAGATGATTATGCGTTCAGCTGGCTTAAAGCCTTTAACTTCTTTTTTGGTTTCCCACCCGGTGTCCGTTACCCGCATTGGGGCCTGACTAAATCTGGATTCGCGCCGGGAGGTATTGGGGGATAAAGCGCTCCTAACAAAGGTGACTCCATACCCAATCCGCGACCTCTGGTTAAGGACGAAGAGTACTTAACTAACTACTCCTCTATCTTAATTTAAACTGATAAATGATTACAAAGCTACTGGTTACTTTAGCTTTAATTTTTGTTTATGTTTTTTCTTTTGGCCGGGTGGGACGGGAATGGTATTGGTGAGATTTGAACCAATATGACTTGACTAGTTAGTTGTTGTTGTTGTTATTGATGACTTGAGTGTAAGCTTAAATTGCAACCACTAGGCTATAAATTCAGTCTCATCTTTGCTTAGCTTTATTTTTAAAATTATTTTGTGGGTTGTTTGAGGGAGGAGAGGGGGGTCTGCAAATGGGGGGAAGGGGAATCACATGGGTGAGATCTGGATCATGCACTGCCCCAGGGCTTTGGTCTTGTGTAGGCTAGGCGCTTGTAGCGGGTTCGAATACTACCATAGTAAAAGCCTGGTATTTAAATAGAGAAGGGTAGAGGGCGGGTCCACTATCCACCGAATTTCGAACCGTCCGCTATTTGCCCTCGAGGACTTCTCGGTTAGGTGAAGTTGCAATCAGTAGGTCACAACTCCAGTCACATCTTAGTTCAGTTGTGTGTTTTGGTGTTGGGTGCCTTTTTTCCTTTATGTTTCTTGGAGCAAACGAGGTAGTCAAGAGTTGAGGGAACAAGGTGAGACATTTCCGGTGAATTAAGCTTCATTTTCAACAATTATATGCAATCATAATTGTTTTTAAATATATACAATGGTTGAACACTTCAGAATGAAGAGAGACGAAAATTCGGCTGCTATGGCATGGTTATGGTTGAGTGGGTTGAGGCATATGAGTGACAATCTGGAAATCTCAGTTTTTACCCAGCTACAACACTCAGTTTGAGATAATTAGCTTTAGTTTTGGTAGGCAATTTTACCCAACACCTATGTTTGTATGCACTCAATCTGGCCCAAACGTCAGCTTTGTTTTAAAAATATGGAATGAAAAAAAGCTTCTAGTTATGCCTACTATCCCCCCTCTCTTGAGGATGATCATTGTAATAATGTTGCAATAAAGACATTATATTTCTATTGAAGTAGATCCACTGGAATAGGTTGTGCCCTCTAGGAATTCTATGGTAGCAAATTGACGGTTAGGGGAGCAGTTTTGTGCTAAGTATATCCCACTGATGATGTGTGTATAATTGTTGTGTTGTGACATATCGTAAAAGCAGATATGCTGAACTGATGAGTAAATCAGTTGTTCCTCTCTTACTTTTGGTTTTTGTAATTTATCTATAAGTTATTATTTTCTGGGGGTGAACTGGGGTGATCATTACTAACTAGTAAAGGGCTACTAGATGGACTATTCATTACTAGTTAGTCAACACCATTGCAAAGTCTTTGCTTTTCCTCCGTTTTTTGAGAAAGACCACTCTTCCTTCTTAGAGCATTAATATATTCATAAACTCTTGATTCCAACAGTCTGTAGAAAGGGAAAACCGAAAATTCATGTGCTTGATTAAATGGTTTGATGATGCGTGTACATGGGTCCTTATAGTACTGCTGGTAATAAGGTGGAGAGGGAGGGGAGTCGTTAAAATGAGAAGGGATAATAGAAGTTATGGCCATATGTTAGCTATGATATCTAAAATTCTACCACTAGCATATGCTCAATGTTTAAAATTGGTAGAAGCAAAAGTCATGTGAATCTAATGTTTCTGAAAAGACTTTCTTTTATCATGTGAAGAAACACTTCCTTGAGGAAGTTCCACTGTGAAATAAAATGAAATGATTAGAGTAGGTTGAACTTCTGTTCCAGTTATGACTGAGCCTCTGGTACTTAAACCTGTCTTCACTGATTTTGAAAGTCTTAGCCCTATTAATGAGGATGTTTATCGATTCCTATGCTTGGTATTAGTTTCTTTTGCAATGGTATCCTGTTGCTCTCCCATGGCTACACCATCTGATGCTGCTTCAATAAGGTCTTGTCTCGTTTTCGTCAAAATCATAATATGCCATCTTGTTTTATTATCTTTACCTTATAGTATGATTGCTTGGGCTGTACTGGATCACTTCTCTTTCAAATGTTCTTTCAGTGGAAAGAGATTTTCTTCGTGATTTATGATCCTTATCCTGGGACGTACTGTATCACCTTCTTTTTTAAAATGTTCTTTCTGTGGAAAGAGATGTTCTTCGTGAATTATGTTTCTTATCCTCGAACATGGCTTTTACTTTCTTTTAAAGCTAAGGTGCCCAAAGTTTCTAATCCTCTATCCGTAACATTTTCTGAACGATCACATACATAGACATTTTTGTCCACTTTGTCTACCTTTCATGCCAAAGAAACATTCACAAAGACACACGATATAAAAGTTCTGATACATCTGCAACAATATTTTACTAACAGTTGAGAGAAATTAATCTACATAGTTCTGATTTAAAAATCTAAAAATCGTGTTCCAATTTATATAAGGCGCTTCCCATTTTGGACCTTGGGACATCCCCAAAGAGAATATAGCTACTTCATCGGGCTTACATATTTTTAGGGTAAGTTGTATTTGCATTCTGATTCTGAGAAAGGGGTAAAGCTTTGAAAACTAATAGGAATACTGTATGGGACAACATGTTCTCACTGGCATGATGCTTATGACTTAATTACATGGAGAACAAAAATGAAGGCAAAAAGTTACCTGCATATTTATTTGACAACTCTTTGGGTGTTATGCAGGCCAACAGGCATACTATTATTCTCATGCAAACATCTCAGAATAGAGCAACTCGCACTTTCATGGATTACGAATCAATAAGTCAAGCAATGGATGGTATTAATCATTACACTATAACTGCATGCACTTTTGAGATATACACTTTCTGGATTACCTATGAAATTGCTTTAAAAGTTTTTTTTTTTCGTGAATGTGGGTAAGCAGAAATATGGCATGAAACTAGGAAAATATTTGAATCACAAACCTATTTGTCAATTACAGATTTATATCAGCAGCTTGAAATATGTTACTAGAATTCAACATATTTTAGCAATCTACCTGTAGTCCTTGCAAACAATTTCATTCTGTATCATTATCTATAGGAGAAAATCCTTCTTTCTCTTATAAAACTTTGACAAATGCTTATTCTGTACCTTCTTATCGAACCGCAACGAACATTGGTCTGACTAATTCAAGTATGTTAATCTTGACTTCCCATTTTGTTCATCACACCTTTAGAATTATGGACAAGAGCTTCTGTGAGAGTAAATATGATGGACAAGAACTAGGATGGATAAAGGAATGAAGGGTATCTTTTGACTACAAGGTAAAGGAAATCAAGGCAAATAGAGAATCACTCTTATGATGGGATTGGATAGTAGAAAGGAACTGGGACCTGTATGGACTTACTTTCTAGGAATAAGTAGGATCATTACATCAAGGGAAAGGCCTTCTTAAATCTCCATAAGACTGCATTCTTTTTCTTTTGCATTATAGGTGTGTTATTATAGACCCTGTGACAAGCAAGAAACTTCATGGTTCTGGAGTTAGTTAGTCTAGGGATGTTCTTGCATTTAATTGACTCATGAGCCCTCAATGACAGTCCATATTGCTGTTAGAAGTTTATTCTGAGGCACTACATAGAGTTGTGGGATCATATGATATTCAGGAAAGTGCTCTTTCCCCTAATGCTTATACACATCTCCAAGTTAAGAAAGTTAAAACCCGTCATGTTTCACTAAAATTCACTTGGATACCTTCGATTTTGATCCTCCCATCCGTTAATGGAAACAAATAGAAAGGCTTTTGCACAAGACGACAGTTATTTGTTTAATACACTTGGATGTTAATTGCCTGGAAAATGTAAATTTTCCATATAGGAAATATCAACTAATAAACCCTAGAGAGAAGATGGAGTCTTTCCTCCCACCCAATCTCCTCTTCTTCCCTTTCTTTCTTCATTTATAACAGAGATAGCCCCTGCGCGACCAACCCTCAAAAAACATCTCAGGCAGAAAAGGACCCACGCACCCTCACGCGCCACCGGAAGGAGTTTTCCAGCGGTCCACGCGCCGGCGCGTGACACTGTTTCCGGCCAGATTTTGGGAATTTTTCTTCAGAACCTCTTCTCCTCGCAAATCCGAGCCAACCCATCCAATTAAAGTCAAATTCCAATCGCTTTTATATTTTTCCGGTGTGAACAATGTGTTTTCCGGCATTTGAGTATTGCAGAAGCTTTTCCGGCATCGTTCAGTACCGGAAAATACATCTTTCCTTCTTACACCCTATTTTCACCCACTGTGATTACTGATTCTCTTAAACAAAAGTTATTTCTTATGGGAGAAAACAGAATTTATTTTAACACTGGTTTTAAATCTTTTGATATCATCAGATGGACCTCCAGTGATACATGGTTCGATTGGGTGGAGAGAAGTCGCAATATGATGAGACGCTTCACGTTAAGCAAAAAGACTATGGAATGGGTCTGTAATGTGCTCAAAGAAGCTTCTAATGACCAGAAGAATGTGGTACGGAGATGGAAGAATAAGGATAGACTAACTGAATATTTTTGGACTAGGAAGTACAATGACCATGGGAGATACATGAGTATATTGTCTTTGAAAAGAGACAATCGTGAGGTCATTATAATCCCTGAACTTGCTTTGAATGCAGGATGGAGAGACATTGCATTTAAGATAGAAAGGTTTATTAAATGCTCCTCCCAACTCAATTTCATAGGGCCACCCAGACTTTCTGTGGCAAATTACCCTTATGCCAAAGCAGTACAAGAGAGAGAATGGCAATCAAACAACCTTCATGAAGCAGTTGTCAGCACTAATAAAGGAGGCATCACGATCCTGGAGCCAAATGGGATGAAGGATAACGGACTTCTGACAAGATATATCATTGGGTACTTTGGGAAGGAAACAACTGAGAGACCTACACTATCAGACATTCGAAGATAGGCCTGTATAACGTGGAAAACAACATTTGAAGTGAACATGTATAGGATGGCTGAGAATCTTTTTCTTTTTGAGTTCCCCACAGAAATATGGCTGAGCAGATTCTCCAAGGAGAATGTAGGTGGAAGAAATGCAAGCTTTATCTCGAATGGTGGAACCCCATCACCGATTGTCTTTCCAAATCCATATCTGTCAAAAGCACCCGGATCAGAGCCATGGGAGTCCCCCTACATCTGTGGTCACATAAGATTTTCAAAGAAATAGGAGACCTTTGTGGTGGGTGGAAAGCTACGGAAGAAGAGACAGAACTCAAAAACTATCTCGAGTGGGCAAGAATTCTAATAGCAGGAGATGGCCGGAATATACCAAACGAGGTAGTCATTGAGAGAGAGGGGGTCAAATTTTTCATACCAGTATGGCCTGAAAGGAAAACTCGCTTTAAACTAGGGCCGGAGATTTCCAGGGAGACAACCGGAGATGACACAGGATCGAAGCCTCTGAAGAATGGTCGGACAAAGATAACCTACGAGGTAAAAGGGGTACATTGACAAAAATGGGACGGGTAAGTACCACGTGGGGTGTACTGAGTACATTGACAAAAATAAGGGAAAGGCACGTGCAATGCAAGAGGATGGTTTGGGAGAAAAAACATTTCTTTTGGGCCAATCCAGCGTGCCCAGCAATGTGTCAGCTATTAAAAATACAATTGGGCCTGACTGTGCAGCCCAAGTCATCTTTAATGAATCATATCTGGAGCCCATAGAGATCACAAGGTTCGATCCTTTTCTAGAAGAGACGAAAGCTGTTTTGCATTCACAACAAGAAGCCAACCAGGAGAGTCAACAGAGGTTCGTTGATGTAGTTGCAAACTTGGGGAGTTCACCACATGCGGAGATGCTGATGCTAGAGGAGCCAAGAGAAGAACGGAAAGGGTTACAAGAGATGAAGGTAGACGATGCTCTGCCACTAATCGTAATTGGGGAACCTCATATTATTTCTGAAATTGAGTGTGAGAACCAACAACATCTCAATTCAATTGGGGAAAATTGGGAAGTCGAGTATGTTGAACCCCTTCTGGTTCAGCATCAGGAGTCTTTCCTGGAGAAAGAGATGGATGCGACCTTATGGGTTCATCAACATTTGCTCAAACATTTGCTCAAACTGAGCAAAATGTTTGGGGTAGATTTTCAGGGACATGAAGAAGAAGCTTTGGAATTACTTATGCAGATAGATAGCTGTAGACAAGCTAGAAGGATGGAGCCAGCACTGGACATCAAGAAAACTAGATTCAAAGGGGCACACGAGCTGAAAGGTTTGGTTTCCTTTGATGTTAAATTCCAGAGCAACGGGAAAAGATTTAGGGGAAAAAGCCTGACACTAATTGATCAATGAAGTTCAAACTAGTTTCATGGAATGTAAGGGAACTTAATGATTTGGCTAAAAGAAGGATAGTAAAGAGTTTAGTTCAACTCTGGAATGCAGATATTATTTTGTTTTCAGGAGACTAAACTTGAGGGGGAAATACAAGAGCTTGTTAAGCAGATTTGGGGAGGGCGCTGGGTGAGGATTGCTTGTCCGGAGTCTAGTGGTACTAGAGGGGGCATTATGATGTTATGGGATTGTAGAATCTGGAAAGCGGAAGTCGTTCATATTGGAGCCTATACATTTACATGCAAATTTGAGGCACTCTTGCAGAACTCTGAATGTCACATAATAGGGGTGTATGCCCCAAACTGTAATATTGAGAGGAGGAAAGTTTGGTGGGAGATAGGAGCTGTGAGGGGTTTGGTGGAGGGCCCATCGGCTGTTTGTGGTGATTTTAACGTTACCAGATTTCCTTCTAAGAAAAGGAACTGCCTTAGGAGATCCAGAGCTATGGTGGAATTTTCAGATTTTATAGATGATATGAATCTGATCGATCTTCCACTAGGAGGTGTCTACACCTGGTTCAAAGGGGATAATCAAATAATCTCCTCAAGAATTGATAGAATCCTGATCTCTGAAGAATGGGATGACACTTTCAGGAACAGTGTTGTGAAGAGCGTGAAGCGAGGAAAAGCGACAACCCCCATTTCACGAGAAACGAGAAACGAAGCGCTCGCTTTTTTGAAGTGAAGCGCAATTTAAAATAAAATAAAATATATTGTTTTGAAGGAATGCTTTCAATTCTTCCTTCACATGCGACGGAACTTTAGGACAAGATGCGACATTTGGATCACCACCGATTAGATGCGCTTTTTGACGATAGATTCCCCCATTTGAAATCTTATCACAAAAAAGATATCTAATGGCCATCGTGTTGGTCTCGCTAACTCTTTCAGAGTAAGCCCAAACCGGGTCTTTCCTATCTTCTTTTGGCGCTATTAAAAGAACAACTACATAACACATAAGAAAGGCAATAAGAACTAAGAATAAAGGATATAAAAATTAGAGGAATTCAATGTTAAAAACTGGAAAAATTGGGTAGTAAGTTTTTGGAAAATATTCGCTAGCATTTCGCCGTTTTTTGAAAGTTCAGAAAGAAAAAGAAAAAGAAAAAGAAAAAAAGAAGAAGAAGAAGAAGAAGGAAAATCAGAAGTACAGAACATACCTGTTGAAGTCTTGAACTTGAAGTTGAAGAAGAAGAAGAACAACCCTAGTTAATGCTTTGAGATTCTTTCAGAAATCAGAAAAAGATGAAGAAGAAGTCGCTGCTGTTGGAAGTTGAAGAACCCTAGTCGCTGTTGTTGTCCAGACCAGTGTTTAATCCAAAAAACTCGTTTTTAATAAAATAGGATTGGGTATTTTAAAACAGAGAAGCGGACGCTTCTTCGCTTCGCTTCGATTTCCCAGCTTTTCGCTTTTTACAGAGAAGTGGTCGCTTTTACTGACCTGAGTCGCTTCACCTTGCTGAAGCGATGTCCTTCACGCATCACCTCGCTTCTCGCTTAAAGCGAGGAAGCGGGCACTTTTTTAAACACTGTTCAGGAACATCAAGCAAACCCTCCTCTAACGACTAACCTCTGACCATGTTCCTGTGTTTTTACAATGTGGTTCTTGGGAGTACACCAAGTCATACTTCAAGTTTGATAACTGGTGGCTGAACACAGAAGGCTTCATAGATAGAATCAAAGAATGGTGGACATCTTTTGAATTTTCAGGGAGGCCAGATTTCATCTTAGCTTGTAAAATTAAAACACTCAAAGGCAAGCTGAATGAATGGAGTAGAAGTAGCCAGGGGAATTTGGGATTGCAAAAGACCAACATGCTAATCACTTAGTAATGTTGGACTCTACTCTAGAATATAGAGCCCTAACAGAAGAGGAATCAGTGAAGAAGGCCTCTCTTCTCATGGAATATGAGGAACACCTGAAAAATGAAGAAATTGCATGGAGGCAGAGATCCAGAGCTCTTTGGCTTAAGGAGGGGGACAAGAATACAGGTTTCTTCCATAAAATTGCTTATGCACATAAGAGAATCAATAACATTGATCAATTAGTTATCCAGGAAGAAACAATTGTAGAGCCACAAAGAAAAAAGTTATATACAGAGAATGAAGAGTGGAGACCTGTGTGCAACTATGATATATGTCCTAAAATATCTGAAGAAGAAAAGGAGTTCTTACAAAGAAGCTTTAATGAACAAGAGGTGTTGGGGTGTTTGAAAATGTGTGCAGTGGACAAGGCTCCTGGACCTGATGGTTACACAATGGGTTTTTTTAATCAAGTGCTGGGATGTATTGAAGCAGGAGGTTTTCCACAATTTTCACTCCCGCGAAATCTTTGAAAAACGTTTTAATGCATCATATATAGCCTTGATCCCCAAAAAGGTAGGTGCAAGGGAACTGAGTGATTTCAGGCCTATAAGCTTGATAGGCAGTGTATATAAGCTAATTTCAAAAGTTTTGACAGAGAGGCTTAAAGGAGTGATGGAGAAATTGGTGGATTCACAACAGATGGCTTTCTTCAAAGGAAGGCAAATAATGGATGCTGTTCTGATTGCCAGTGAAGCTGTGGATTCAAGAACTAAACAAAAGAAGCCAGGAATTTTGTGTAAACTAGACATCGAAAAAGCATATGATCATGTAAACTGGAACTTCTTGTTAAATATGCTAAGCCAAATGGGTTTTGTGGTAAAATGGATCAACTGGGTGAAATATTGTATCTCCACTGTCAAGTTTTCAATCATCATAAATGGATCTCAGGGTGATCCTTTATTTCCCTTTCTCTTCATAATAGTCATGGAAGGTCTGAATAACATGGTTAAAAAAGCAAAAAGCAATAGGTGGATCAAAGGGTTTGAGGTAGCTAGAAGTGGAAACAATAGTCTGAAAATCACACATCTTCAATATGCTGGTGACACATTAATTTTCTGCGATGCAGAAAAGGAGCAGCTGAGGTTTTTAAGAGTTATTCTAGTACTGTTTGAAGGGATTTCAGGACTTCATGTTAATTGGAAAAAGAGCCATCTTTACCCAATAAATGAAGTACCTGATATGGAACAATTGACATTAATCTTGGGAGGTGAAGTAGAAACTCTACCTACTGTCTATCTTGGCATGCCTTTGGGTGCCAAATCTAAATTATAGCCAAATCTAAATCAAAAGAGATATGGAACAATGTTATTGAAAAGTGTGAGAAGAAACTGTCCAGTTGGAAATCCTGGTACCTATCAATGGGAGGAAGACTCTTGTCAACTCAGTTTTAGATGCACTCCCAACATATATGATGTCACTCTTCCCTATTCCTGCAGGAGTCATACAGAGATTGGACAAACCAAGAAGAACCTTTTTGTGGCAAGGGAACAGAGAAAAAAAGATTTTTCACTTAGTCAAGTGGAAATCTCTTATAGTTGGCAGAGCTCATGGTGAGCTAAGCATCAGGAATTTGAAGGATCATAGTAAGGCTCTCAAGATGAAATGGCTATGCAGGTATTCTCAAGAACCCCAAACCTTATGGGATAATGTGATCAAAGCCAAATATGGTGAGAAAGACAAGTGGATAACAAAGGAAGTAAATACAGCATATGGAGATCCATCAGGTCACTCTGGCCTATTCTAAAGAACCACCCATCCATCAAAGTGCAAGATGGCAATAAAACCTCCTTCTGGAAAGATAACTGGTTGGGAGATGGATGCTTAAAGGACCTCTACCCTAATATGTATGTTCTGGCACAACACCAACACAACACAGTAGCTGAAATGTGGTCCCCACAAAGATGGACACTTGTTTTTAGAAGAAATTTGAATGATTGGGAGGTGGCTAGAATGACTGACTTCTACAAACATCTGGAAAGATTCATAGGTTTACAGAGTGGGGTGAACACAATAAGGTGCCAGGGAAATAACAGTGGCATCTATAAGGTGAATACAACATACAATATCTTGAATCAAGCTAACCAGCTGATTAATAACTGGCCTTGGAAGCATATATGGAAAATCAAGATGTCCTATAAGGTAGCATGTTTTTGTTGGTTACTAGCAAAGGAGGTTGTTCTGACACAAGACAATCTTATAAAGAGAGGGATTCAATTGTGCTCAAGATGTCACTTATGTGGAGAAGATGTTGAGACAGTTAGCCATCTATTTTTACATTGCAAGATAACTGACCAAGTTATGTAAGATCTTTATTAATCTCAGGGCATAGCTTGGACAATGCCTAGTAAGATTGCTGAAGTTCTTTTCGGTTGGGATGAAGCTGGAACTGGAGCAAGAGACAGAGATAGATGGAGAACTATCCCGGCATGTATTTGGTGGACAATCTGGAAAGAAAGGAATTCCAGATGTTTTGAGGATAGAAAAAATTCTGTACAAAAGATCAAGCTTAATTGTGTTTTGCTTTTTTGCTTTTGGTGTAAACAGATCTACGCAGAAGATACTGTTTCAATCCTAGATGTCCTAGTATCTTGTTAGGCCTGAGGTCCAAGTTTTTTTCTTTTGGCTACTCACTTGTAAATATGGTTCCAGTACAAACCTATGTACTGATTTTATTATAATATACAATATGTTACTATCTCAAAAAAAAAAAGTGCTCTTTCCCTAACAATTCAGGTTTATACTTTGATCCTTTAAGCCATATGCAGCTACCATTGGGTATTATCATAAAACTTGAGAGGTACTTAAGTTGAAAGGAGAATCTTGTTACGAAATTGAAGTACCTCATGTAGAGAAGATTGTCACCCATTTTAGTCTCAAGGATTGATATGGGACAGGATTCACCAAACAGGATGTTAAATAACCTAGGCTGAGTTGGTCTGCCTGCTCTCTAGAACTTCGGAAACAGCCCCACTTTTCCTGCAACCTGTTCCATCCGGCCTCCCCATACTCACCCGTCCTAATCCCTCTCTCTCCACCGTAGTTTTCTCCTCCTCCCTCTCAAGCAGTTTTCAGGCTAAGTGAACTTCAATAAATCCAACTTCATAGCCAAAAATTGGAAAAGAATAGGTCGAATAGTAGCAAAGCGCAAAACTTGCAGCATTCTATCATATGAAGTAAACATGGGGGAGGATTATTGGGATGGAGTTAATTGATGGGAGAGTGTCCTGTTAGCAATTGTTTACTTGCATATCTGGTATTTGTCAAACACTCATTTTCTTGTGGGGATTTAACTGATTTATGGGTGGGGGGGTTATTGCTGGAATGTTTACTGAAGTTTTTACTTTTTTCTTTCTTGCTCCTAATCGTCTTTCCCTGGCTAGGAAAAAGGAAGCACATAAATTGATTATTGTGGTTGTAGATGGAGGAACAAAACAAAATCTTCAGCAGCAGAAGACATCTTTTTACTTTTTTTGCATAAAGTCGTTACCATCTTCATGTCATTTAAGTTTCAATGTCCTCTTCTGTTATAGACCTTTTTTAAAACGTTTTTTCCTGCAGGAATTTGTGCTTTGTATGAGAGGAAACTCAAGGAACTGAACCCAGCCATCAGAGAAATTACATACGATATTTCAGATCTTTACAATTTCATAGATGGGCTTGCTGATATGAGTGCTCTAGTGTACCACTCTGTCTCTCTCTCTCTCATGCATGCACACACTGAGTCCACCCATGCGCCCCCTGTATAGAATCCCAAGCCAGAGAAATATGCAACTGTTACACATTCTGTCCTTTACACAGCAAAAGCATATATACAACAACAACCAGTAAAAATGCAAAAGCATATATGAAAATGTAAATATGGCTCCCTGAGAGCGGATCTATGCATGCTACCTCTTTCTTTGCACCAAAGATTTCAGTTCATCTCAATGATTTTGAAGCACTGAGACGTCATAAGCATGTTTTCTTTAGACCTCTCGGGTATCTGTACTTCTGTTTATTAACCGGATGAACTGCTATATGCACATCAAATGATTGGCCAGTGGTCCATCATACTTAGACATGATTCTTAGCACTCACTACACTGTTGAAATGTAATTAATTCCAGCATTCTTTTATGACTTGCAGGTATGATCACTCAC
The DNA here is from genome assembly GCA_000715115.1 of Nicotiana otophora. Taxonomy (NCBI): domain Eukaryota; kingdom Viridiplantae; phylum Streptophyta; class Magnoliopsida; order Solanales; family Solanaceae; genus Nicotiana; species Nicotiana otophora. The sequence continues at coordinate 23,684 of AWOL01S0006960.1, read as the reverse complement.
TCCAGGCTTACCTGCCCTATGACCGACAATGGATAAAACAGAAAACATTGCAACACCTGAAAAGGCTGGCATCACATTGATTATTGTTTTGAACGCTAGTTTCTGTCTACCATATTGTTAAATTTCCTGTTGGCTTTTATGAAGAAAAGAGCCGTGAACTCGAGGGTCAGAGTCTGGAGTAAGAATCTCTTACGATGGGAACACTATGTATAATATGCTTCTTTTCCCTGAAATCCAAATACTATCTGCAAAATTTCAAGTGGAAACCAACTGTTGTCGGAACAGCACGCTGTACTGGCCTTGCAATTTGAATCGTGGATGTATAATTTGCATAAGTTCTGTAAATTGTACGAGCATTTTGAACGTGATAGTGATTTTATGAAACTTCCTGTACTTTTAAGCTACTTTTAGTGTATATATATATACACAAGTTTATCTATGATAAATTAGTTCATCAAATAGGTGGGCATGAGCAAGCCTTGGTTGGACTTAAGACACCTTATTAAGGAAAGGAAGCCCAAAAGTAGCCTGTTTGGCCAAGCTTCTCAACAGAGAAAAAGTGCTCTCTGTTTTTTTTTTCCTCAAAAGCACTTTTTTTCCCTAACTTGAGGTGCTTGGCCAAGTTTTTTTGGGGAAAAAAGTGCTTTCGGGAAGAAGTAGAAGCAGTTTTTGAGAAGTAGAAAAAGTAGCTTCTTCCCAAAAGCAGAAGCAGAAACAGTTTTGACTTTTCATCTTACCAAAAATACTTTTAACAAATATAGTATATACCAAAATAATCGTTAAATCTAATACTTAGGATATTAATGTATAAATATTTCTTATTATTTTTAGGATAGATTTCTAATATATAGTGACTTTAGGGGTGAATGCTTTTATATTTGTTGAATGATTTTTAATATATTTAACTTATATTAAAAGAATTAAGTACTTTTAAATTTTATTTTCATATTTTACTTAAATAAAATAAAAAAAATTAATTATTGCCTGTAATAACAGATTTTTAAGATTATTTATTTACTTATAATATTAAATATTAAGCAAATTTATTCATGTCCTTATTCATAATTTGATACTTAAAAGCACTTTCTAAAAAAAACTTGACCAAACACAAATTATTGCTCAAAAGTATTTTTCAGTGATTAACCAAATACAAACTGCTTTTCTGAAAGCACATCTCAAAATAAGCGGATTTCTCCAACTTGGCCAAACATGCTATGATTTGGATAAGTGTTGTTGCCCAATTCGTTGTTTTTTGCTTAACTTTAGCATCCTTAATCTTCTTCCTTCTAGGAGTTTGTCCCATCCCCAAAGCTCGAAAAGGTGGAGTAATTTCATCCATCTCACCATTCCGTGGTGGGGTCCAAATTCTTTGGTTGTTTGTATTTTGTTTAATTTGTAATGCCCTCCATCAGAATCATGTATCTATTGCTAGTGTTTAGACAATAACTATGTCAAAGTTGGAATATGAATGGATATTACTTGCTGTGAAGACATCTATGAATGTGATTTTCTAAGAAGGATGATGTGTCTACTTGTTATTACTTGTCATTTTCAAATAACATTTATTTCATTCTAAAATACACTTCTTTCTCCAATGTGTAAGCACAAGTTAAAGTATAAATACCAACTTCAACTCTTATGCGACACTGTCATGTTGAACTATAATGCACTTTCAATCAGAGGAGAAAAATATCTTCAGTGAATAAAAGTGTGTAATTCCATAAGCGGGGTCTAGGAAGGATAGCGTATACGTAGATCGTACTCGTACCTGGTGAAGGTAGAGAGATTGTTGGGGGAAAAAAGTAAAATTGACCCAAATTATATTGATATGGTTGGTATTACATATAAGGAAGTAATTGTTTACCAGATGTCAGAAAAATCTTTAATTTCTTCTATGAATTTTCTAAGCATTCTGGTCCAGTTGTTGCAAGCTTGTTAACCAAAGCAAGTGCATTACTGGTCATGTAACTAACATTTGTGACTCTATTTAAGAGTAACTTAACTTGTTTTCTCCTCCTTTGCTCTTCAAATCCATCTAAACAAGTATCTTCATCAGTAAGTGCAGCACTTAGCCAAGTAGTCACATCTCCCATTTGGTCATTAAAAGTTTGGCTGCTAAGTTTTCTTAGCACACCAAGTGAGTTGTGAAGATTGTCAAGTGCATCTTGAAAACATTCAGCACAATCTAAAAGAGCAACTCTTCCTCTCCCTTTCAAGGAATTGTGTTTCTTCAATTTCAATAGGGATTGAGTAACACCCTTGGCTTGGCTTAAGGTCACCGAGACCCCGGCCCGGGCCCACTTGCTAGGGTTGTTCTTTGCCATGCTCGAAAATGATGCTAGCGAATGCATACAGATGTCCTGGTATCGAGTCACACTGCATGCATCGCGAACATAATTTTCTCCTCCCTTACTCGAAGCCGTTGTCGAACAAATTAGTATAGTTACCCATGCTAAGACTAATATAAATTTCCAAGTCATGAATAAAAGTAAAGAGATTTGATTGAAGCAAATAAAAATTGGTAATATAATGTTTATATGAAGCCCCTTTATAAAGAAATATGGTTTATGACTAACTAGGAAAGTAGGGCAGCTTCTTTTTTTTTTGTGTAGTTAGTTATGAAGCAAGAAGGTGATGAATACATTAAAAGAAGGTAACTGTCTTAGATAAAGAGGGAGTAGATCAGGAGAATAATGATGAACATGTAAAAAGGCCAAAAGGCAGGTGAGGTTCACATTAATAAAGGAGAAAAAGCTGTTTATTATCTATTTCTAGCAACACTTTTTTGGAAACTAAGGAAAGGGAAGTGAAACTAGAGAAAATAAAGAAAACATGAGATAAATAAAATCTTTATTTTTTTACCCATCGAGTGTGGTAGGATAATTCGGATCCCTCCACATTCAAGTAGAGGTCTTGGATTCGAGTCTTTGGACTGAAAACTTTCTCGGTAGGAAGCATCTTAGATCTTGAATGCCTAAGTGCCTAAGTAAAAAAAAGAAAATCCTCACTTTTAACCGCTTATTACAGGGAAAATACTGTTCTCTTTGTATTTTATTTCCCCTCTTAACCAACAAAAAAAGTATACTTTTCATTCTTTCCTCTTCTTTTCCTTTCCTTTTTCCTGTGGGTTCCAAACAACTTGGGGGGAATTCTTGAAAAGGCATTTATCTTCAGAACATAAAATTTAAAAAAAAAAAAAAAAAAAAAGGAACAACAAAATAAGAAACTGTAAAAACTCCTGAGAAGTTAAATATAGTTACAAAAAAGCATCTCTGAGGTTTCATATAGCACAATCCATTTCTACAGTTTCAAGCTCTAAACAATAATTTACAAATATGATAAGAATTACATCCAATATACAGAAAATTGAGCATTAAATGAAAAATCACAAGCTGAACGTGTGAATCACATTGTTCGTATACGATCCACAAGAAATAAGTGTTCTACATGTTTTCAGACTGTAATTTCCATGTTCACATTTGTTATCAATGTGACAAAAACTCATAAAGATACAGAAAAATGAATCTTCTATCCAGCAACTTTTACTATCTAAACTTTAAACGAAATAATAGGTGGTGTCAAAAACTCGTACCTCGTAACTATCTCTATAAGTATGGTGTTACTTCCATAAGACGTGTATAATCCGCTATCTAGCATCCATGTTGCGAACCAGAGCGACAAGTTCAATATTTTCATTTTCGGTTGCTGGAGTTTCAATGTTTTCTTTTGAATCCGACACTTCATCAGGAAGGCTAGAGGAGTTAGGATCACTTCTTGGAACCAAAAATAGTACAAAAAGTGGAGTGATTCTCAAAATGTTCCTAATCAAAATGGCAAGCCAGAGATTATCAAACCGCGTCCTTGTAACTTTAAAGACATGAAGCAACAATCCACCTCCCCATCTTGATGTAAGAAGTCCAGTATTGTCGATTGACATGAGCAAGGCGAAAAATGTGCCTTCAATGCCAGGAGGACAGAGCTTGGAACTTAGAACAAGAAGTGGCATCCACTTTAGTCGTCTGATCATTTGAGATACGCTTGCGTCTATCACCACAAAGAAATAATCGGGAATGCCAAATTTCAAATTTAAACGTAAGACCAGCAGCAAATCTAGCATTCCTGACAGACCAAGCAGTAACTGAGTCCAAAAGAGCAGGTCTCGGAAACAATAGTCTTTCAGTCCATATTGGTACAGTATAGTCACCAATAACGATCCAACGGAGCCTACTGCTGATATATATCCGATACTTTCCTGCAAGAATAAAAAGTTTACAAGGTTACATTTCCATTGTAGTCCCCAAAAGAGCACAAATAACTTATCTTAGTCTAATAATCCCTTATTTGTTTTTGCCCTCATATCACTAATCTGGTATTGTTAGGTAGAGAGAGGATACTCTAACTTACAGCAGAACCTCTCGTGTGGTGTCTCCCCACTCTAACTAAAGCCTTACATGTTGGATATTTTGGAAATGAGTTGCTCCCTCCATTTCAATTTATGTGGCTGTGTTTGACTCGGCACGGAGTTTAAAAAAAAAAGGAAGACTTTTGAAACTTGTGAAGCTAAATTGTTCCTAAACACGGAAGTATAACGTTCTTTTGGGACAGACTAAAAAGGAAAGTACAACAACAACAACAACAACCCAGTATAATCCCACTAGTGGGGTCTGGGGAGGGTAGTGTGTACGCAGACCTTACCCCTACCCTGGGGTAGAGAGGCTGTTTCCAAATGACCCTCGGCATCCTTCCCTCCAAGAACTCCCCACCTTGCTCTTGGGGTGACTCGAACTCACAACCTCTTGGTTGGAAATGGAGGGTGCTTACCATCAGAGCAACCCATCAGACTAAAAAGGAAAGTATGACATATAAATTGGAACAGATGGCATTTTAGTTTCCTTTAATTAACAATAAGTTTAAGGAATTCATGATTCTACTATGTACTTGGCTTGATTGGAATGTAACATGTCTAGCAGTTATTCCACCTTCGAAAAATGTGGTCCTCCGTCTGAATCTGTTGCCCAGTAGAACATTCCTTCCTGGATATCTAAACTCAGCGCAAAGGACAAGTACATATAAAGACATGGTCGCCAAACTTCCGGGCATTTCAAAGTTTTCCACATAGCCTTGGCAGCATCAGTGAAGTTCTGGTTTACCTGAAGATGCATTAAGAGGATTTGGGATAATTACATTTTTGAGCCGCCCAAACAAAATAGGGGGAATTACATATAAATACAGCTCATTCGCATGTATTGCAATTAAGTGGCCTATATTTAACTTTGCAAAGTTATAGCCCAAAAATAATAGGCTAAGATTCAACATCCAACTCCAATAGGTTCTTCAAATTACTATTCATTTTTTTAAAAAAAAAAATTGCTCAAGCTTTTAATCTAATTTTCAAATCAGTAATTGTAACTCAAATATTAGTTCAACAAACCAAATTCTTTAGGGTGGTAGAAATTAGATTTTTAAGATAATCCATCGTTGTTGAACACACTTAAATAGGTAGATTTAAATTTCGAATATGATTTTTTGTGAAATTTAGAGTGGATGTTGTTTAGACTTGTTAGAAATAGTACAAGAAGGTTGTATACAAAATTTAAAGTCATTTAATGAAGATTTGGACTGGTCCACCATTGTTGAACAAGCTTGAATAAGTGGGTTTAAATTTTGAATTTAGTTTTGTAAAAAATTTGGAATGGGTATTATTTAGACTTGTTAGAAACTGTATAAGGAGGTTGTCTATAAAATTTGAAGTCATTTAATGGAGATTTGGATTGGTTTTGAACAAGAATTGCAACTGAAAATCGTGAAAAAAGTTCGTCTGCAGACGCCTGTATAAATGGGTATAAAAATGTATAATGGTGTATAAGAGGTGTTCATACACACATATACACTATTATACAATATTATACATCATTATACAAAAACTGACTTCGTCTTCTTTCTTGTGTCTTTTTTAAAATTTAACTCAAATCTTGCTCAAATCTACTCCAAATCATTTCAAATTTAAATTTTGAGCTTCTTTTGATGTTTTGAATCAATTGAAACAACATCCAATCCAAACAACTAACAAACTCAAAAAATCTTATTTTCGAAAGCGAAGCTTTGACTGGCCTTCAATAGTGGACTTCTACTCTTCATTTGTTTTACATTACAACCATGTGACACAGGGGGAGAAGCAACAATGACAAATCCTTGAAGCATATGTAGAAGATGTGAGGGGAGAGAGAGAGAGAGCGCCAAATAAAAACGAAAAAACTGACTTACAATTTAACTTGGCTAAAGGGTGCAAAGAAAATTTCAAAATACGTACAACCTGGGCCAAACCAGGTTAGAACTTCAAATGTGGGTCGTTTTCGGATGAGCCGTAGGCCTAAGTGATATTTAATGTAATTTTGTCAAAACAATAGCCGGCAAAGTGTATATGTTTTGTATATTAAGTATAAATATACATATAATATACATATTATACACATAATCAGTGTACATGTTTTGTATATTTGGGCTACCGCCTGTAATTATTTTGCTGGCGGGATAAAAATGAAAAAAGCCCTTAGGATTTTAAAGACTGACCTATTCACTAAAAAGTAGCCAGATGAGGTGTAAGTACCTGTTGATAAGCAAAATTGTATGTCTGAGGTTCCTTGAGCAAAACTCCAACCAAAAACACAAGCACAGCTGGTAGGGACAATAAGCCATACACCCCCTTTTATTCAGAAAAAAAGGATTCAGAAGTAATCTTCTATATTTGGATATTCACTATGCTATGATGAGAATATCGTAGGTTGTTCGAAATTAGGGGATAAAAAGCTAACCATAGGGCCAAGTAAGTGAACTAAGGTACCACTTAAAGAAAATCCGACTAGTGCACCAACTGAGGAACTCAAGGAACATAAGCTTTGCATATCAGCTGCAAGGGAAGGATGAGAACCACTGTTTTGTGCAACGCATGCATCAACGGTCACGTCCGCAATTGCAACCCCCGCACTTCCTGCGGTCAAGGAGAGCAATGCAAACACAATATGCAAGTTCTTGTGCAATGATAAGAATAGCATCGAGACAACTCCAAGAGAACCTGGAATCATTGAAAAGCCGTACTTCGATAAAATTGAAAATATACCAAAGAAATAATTTACAGAGAAGATATTCAGTTATTTTCCATCGAATCAACTTTGGAAAGGGGAATTAATTTCTTACATCAGTCATTAGCTAATTCTGTTACTCAATATAGATGTCTCCTTATCAAGTACATAAAATTTAAGTAACAAGATATATGTCAACACTTCCATGATCCTTCTTTCAAAAGGATCATTACTATGTATACATTGTTCTTGGCTGTCAACATTTTCTAAGATCAAGATACATTTCCAATTTTATCGTTCTAGGTAACGGCTGAGTGTCTCAAAACAAACCGCAAGAAAAGAAAGAAGGAATTTGTTCTCAATAGGATGAAATGGAGTCATTCACATGGACTTGGAACCTTATAGCAGTCAACACTTTTACCTATTTGTTTGCATCTTAAAGTAATTAGAATCATGGCACGGAGTTGAAACTCATAAATCCAAATAGGATCTTCTAAACATATGCTATAACTTCAACCACCTCCTCTTGCATTGTTAGATTGCTAAACAGGTCTGGAGCATGTTTGTAAATCTGTGCCGCAGCTGGTTTATGTCAAAAACCTCAGACCAATATCACCTCAAGAAACAGAGAATTCTAACCAGAAAAATACTAAAGCAGTGACACAAAAATTGAGAGAAGGGAATCATTCATTGCTTCATCTAATCAGAAAAATCACATGATCATCTAATTTTGATGCTTTATTACCCCTTCAAACTCTTGGTGTTTTGTATTTCAAAGAATGCTTAGTAAAAAATTAACAAACCTCAATAGTAGGCATTGCAGATTGGTCTTGCATCTAGAGCTATGATCGAACAGACACTAGTTATCCGAAATTCATGATCCCATATATTTCCATAAAACGTTACCTTAATTTCAATCGTTTCTGTATGCCGCTTTTAAATCATCATTACATAACTATACTGACTAAAGGTGAAGTTTGATTTTACCACCACCATGGTATTTCAAGGCAAGAACTGATGGATGCACTGGCACTCAAACACAGTTTTATCTTAAGAGCAAAGATGGAAAACTTTAATGTTCTTTCAAAGGGGGGAAGACATAAAGTTAGTGTTTTTCTTTTAGCATGACTGTAAATTCCACCATAAAAATTGACTCCTGCTTCTCCACAGAACTCCACCCCACAGAGTTTTACTACAAAACCACCCATCAAATCTTGCCCAACTTCTCAATTTTGATCTCCAACGGCAGGCCTCCTATCAAACCCAAGCAATGCAGCATACAACTTGTTTTTATTCAAGTTGCATTCTCTCCTGTGTGTGTGCACAGTTTCGCTGTGTGAAATGACGATATATAGCAGAATCGTGGAAACAAAAATTGCTTTGGGAAACAAAACATCTATGTCAAACCTAAAATCATAAACTACGAAGAGGAAAGTTTCCAAGAAAGAACAGCATTTCATTGAGCAACCACATTCCACTTTTAATCTACCAAGCAACCAAGACAAAAAATCAAAGAAATATAACTGTTAAAAGTACAACGAGTATCTAGGAGTGCATAGGATATTACTAAAGTTGATCAAGTTTTGGAATTACCCACTTCAATTTAAGCCTCAATCATCACTAGTATTATCTAACAAAAAAATTTAGGAATTAAATTTGTTATTAGCTAATGTTGAGAACCGTAGGCCAATTGACTCTCTGGCGGGAGGCATTCCTGAATATCTTATATCCCCATTTTGGAAACAGCAATGAACTACAAACACTCTACACAAAATAAAAAATTAATGAATTTTTCGTACCCGACAGGTAAAAGAGCAGCCTGGTGCACGAAGCATCACACGTTCGAGTAGGGTCACGGAAAGGGCCGCACCCCAAGGGTGTGACATTGGCAGTCCATCGTGATGCAAGCATTAGTGGCTGATTCCACGGCTCGAACCCCTAACCTATAGGTCACATAGAGACAACTTTACCGTTGCTCCAAGGCTTCCCTTCAGGTGATCCAACTAAAAACTATTTTGAACATGCTACCAAAAGAAACAATTTTCAGTTAATTATGGCTCTAGCTTTGAACCTTACTGATGAGAGCTCTCTTTAGATAAAGAGACAATTTTATTTCTCTCATTCTTCCAATGACAGCTGAGGCTAAGAGCAGAGAAGTTTAACTATAGTTCTGGAAAAGATATCACATCTGGATCTTATCTTTTTGTACCAAGATTCCCAGTTATTTAGTGGACATCTGGAAATCCACTAAATAATATTTTCCTTTTTAGTGATAACTCCACTTATAACATGGCATTTTCTACTTTTAGTAAGTCCTACAAAATTATATGGATAGATTACAACTAGTTTTATCAGCATTAAACAATTTAACAATATATAAACTAAGAGATAATCAAGAAAAGTTCTACAATCAGCAGGAAACTAAAAAAATCAAAATGGCATTGCATATTTTACCCGCGAACAAGAAGTAAGGTCTGCGACGATACCCCAAAATTGGAACAACATCAGTGAGAAGACCCCATAAAGGCTTAACAATCCAAGGAATTGAAGTTATTCCTGAATAAACCTGAGATTCAGAAGGCTGCACTTTTTGTACATCCTTCATATAATACTCTGTCCCTATCATAGAAAAAGCTCCACCAAGTCCTTGGCTTACTCCATATACAATCACAACACCAAACACAAAACTCCAGTGCAATTCCACAGCTAGCATTTTAAACCAGTTGATTGGAGCACACAACATAGAACTACAACAGATCCCGTCGGTATTCTCACTTTCTTCAACTTCCTCTTCACTATGAATTTGAAGTTTGGATTCTTCCCCCATAACTCACCAAATACTTACAAATGGATCTCAAAAGAACAAGAAAACAAAACCCCAGTTCAAGATAGAGTCTTTTCAAGATTTTGGTACAAAAAAATGTCTTGAAAAGTCAACTTCCAAGCAAATGGGGATCCCTTGGGCTTGTTATTTCCATGGTATTTTAGATAGTTTTCTCCTTGAATACTCCCAATCTGTAAAATGGACTAAAAAAACAAAGAAACCCCCAGTTCAAGATTGGGTTTTCTCAAGATTTTGGTACAAAAAATGACTTGAAAAGTCAACTTCCAAGAAAATGGGGATCTCTTGGGCTAGTTTTACACGTGGGATTTTAGAGATTTTTCTCCTAGTTAACTTTGAATACTCCCTATCTGTAAAATGGTTTCAAAAAAACAAGAAAACCCCAGTTCAAGATTAGGTTTTTCAAGATTTTGGTTCAAAAAAATGGCTTGAAAAGTCAACTTCCAAGCAAATGGGGATTTCTTAGGCTTGTTTTCACCCAAATAACTTTGAATATGGTATGTTTTGCTCAAAAAGATTCTAACTTGATCTGATATGAAAGCTTTGTTCTTTGCTAAATGCTCAAGATTGCACAAAACTATGTGTCAAAGACCATTAATTAATCTTTCAACTTGCATATTGCTACTAAATTATATTTTTCTCTCTCTTTGTAGAGGGTAAGAATAAGATAGATTCAAGAATGGCTATAGGGGACAGGTGAAAATTACAAGGAGAAGATGATTTTAACAATTCTTTGTTCACACTTCACATCAACATTCTGTATATATTGTAGTTTATTATTATTGGCTGTCATAAAAACTAACATTTCAAACCAAGACTACGGCTACCTGCTTTTTCCTCTCTTTTCCTCTACTGTTTTGTCTCTTTTAAAATCAAAACTTCTGTTGTCCATTTTAGTTGTCCTAGTTATTAAAAATAATTGGTACGAAATACTTATCATTTTAAAAAATTAAAATATTAATTAATATATTCCTATTTTACCCTTAATATTATTTTTTTTAATTAAAAATAAATAAATTACATACAAAGAAATTTTAGTGAAGAGAGATCAATATGATAAATGATCGAAGATATAAATAAGAATAAAATAATCAAAAGTCCTTATTAATAGTTTCTAAAGGGATATATAGAAAAAAATATGACAACTAAAATGGACGGTAAGGAATAAAATAGAAAAACTATGTCCCCATGTCTGTCATAATTTAATATATATTACGCTCGATATCTTTGTATAATCTCTTTTTGTACTTCGTTTTTGTTTATTTTGTCGTGGGAAAAGAGGGAACAAGAGCACATGCATAACAAGAGAGAAATGAACTCTAATACTTAACAGTTCTGGTCGGGGTATAAAGAAAATCGATAAATCGTATCAAATCGATAATTCGAGTCAAATCGGAAAAAAAATCAAATGTGATATGGTATTGAAAAATAAAACCCGACCATAACTGGTTTGGTTTGGTTTAACTAAAAAAAGTCAAACCAAAACCAAATCAACCCGATAGTACATTTATATAATTTTTAAAAATATTTTATACATATAAATATTTATTATAATGTAATTTATAAATATTTCTTAAACTTTTTCACAGTTTTATTTTTAACGTATTATTTCAAGTTTAGACTTAACATTCTTGAATTATAAATAAATTTTAAAGACCATAAATGTAGTAACTCAAACAAAGTTCAAATCAATACTAATGCTAACAAAAGAAATTCAATTCAATAATAGGAATAGCGATAGTATTGGATAATTATTTTAATTTTACATTGGTTTATAATGAAAATGCATAACTTAATTTATCTTTTTCTTTAGTGCTTAGTTATGTAATTAATATTAGTACTTATTAGCTATACTTATTTTAGCATGACCTATATAGTATTTTTAGATTATGTTAATTTTCATTATGGCTTATTAATTAATAATATTTGTTTTATATAATTTTATTATTTTATCTTTGTTATTGAATATTTTAGTACAATGCTATGACTTATCTCATATTATTGTGTTAGTTTCTAGAAAAATACATTATATAATTGTATTTTACTAGGGCTTAAGAAATATTTGGAACACAAGTTACATATTTTATGCTATGAAGACTTTACCAGAAAAAAACCCGAAAAACCCGAGAAAAACTGAGATTGAAAAATGCGACTTTGTTGTTTTGGTTTATAAATTTAAAAATCCGACACCATTGATTTGGTTTGATAATTGAAAAATCTGAACCAACCCGATTTATGTACACCCCTACTTTCTGTGATTGTTGTTTCACGTGACTTTTAATTATTTAACTTGAGGCTGGGATAGGATTAGAGTAAAATGGTTTTTATATCAAATTAATATTTTTTTATTACTTATATAATAAATAAGATGAAAATACACATTAATTAACTTGTTGTAAAAGTTGGATGTCGGTAAGTATTTGCCGGGGAGAGGTACTGTGGGTAAGAGGGGCTCTAGTTTGCTATGGTCCCATTCTTATCATTAGTTTAAAAATATTGAAAAAATGACATTGTATAGCTATTTTTAAAATAATAGTCGAAAAATATATATATTTTGTATATATATACATTCTGTATGTTAAACAAAAATTATATAAATTTTATACACTTTTTCGGCTAGCAAATGTAAATAGTTTCTGACGCGGCCTAAAAGTGATAATTCCCCTACATAAAAGGAGGCGAATTTCCCCGTACATAGCACAAATATATTTGCTTTATAAAATAAATACTACAAATAAAAAACATGATTCTCTGCTTATTTTTTGAGAGTTTGTTGAGAATACTGGGGTTCCAAAGTCTGGTATTTCAATAGCATTTTTTTTTTCCCGGGTAATCTACAATTTACAGAATAGCAATAAAACAGCTCAAGTATTCATATGGAACCACAAGGTTAAAACTTCGCCCAAAGAATTAAAACATGAAAGAGTGTTCGAACTTCGAATTGACAAATAACAGGTTTTAAAAAGAAAGACAAGACAAACTGGCTCGTCGAATTAATCAAATTAATTAAAGTCTCTACCTATTATTTTAGAATGAGGCATCTCATCATTTGAAATATAGACAAATTAAGTAAAGTAAAAAAAATAATTAAGATATCGTAATATGAAAACAAAAATTACAAAGGGCAAAATTACTACTACTCTCATAGAAAATCTACCAANGCCATTATGCGGTCCGCAGAATGATTATGCAGCCGCATAATGGGCCGCATAACCGTGCTTTTTCGCCAAAAACTTTCCTTTAGTTTCTGGTGCATTGTTCAACCCAAAAAGTCCGAACTACGGCTCGCAAGCTCGCCGCAAAGATCTTATACCATCCTCAAACACGTAATCCTACTCCGGCACCACGAAACCTTGAATTCACTTGCGAATATTACGGGGCTTTACACTAAAATACTTCAAACTGTTTCCGGGGTGTTACACCAGGAGCCATTCCAAAGCTGTCAAATCATTTTTTAACTCATCATACACATACCCATGTGCGATCTCATATCACTCTAATCCATATGATCCAATTAACACAATCCTGACTGGAGATTCTTCCTTCAACCTTAGCTTACAATTCTTAGAACCAAATTCTAACTTCCTAAACTCCCTCTAAGATCTAATTCTAATATATATATATATATTTTGTATATATATATATATATATATATATATATATATATATATATATATATATATATATATATATGTTATATATAAAAATTATATAAATTTTATATATTTTTTCGACTACCGAATATAAATTTTGGTGCGGGCTAAAAGTGAAAAAGGCCTTAAATATTTATCAGTTCAAAGGCATATCCCTTGATGAAAAAACAAATATGAAAAGAAAGGAGACAATAATGAATTTTGAGAATTATTTAAAACTTCGTTGAAGTTTGTGGACTATATCTCTCGCACGTTTGACATAATACTAATCACCGCTATTCTAAGTATTTATCAACTACTTACATAGTTTAATCAAGAGGTTGTGAGTTCGAGTCACCCCAAGAGCAAGGTGGGGAGTTTTTGGATGGGAAGAATGTCGAAGGTCTATTGGAAACAGCATCTCTACCTCATGGTAGGGGTAAGGTTTGCGTACACACTACCCTCCCGAGACTCGACTTGTGAAATTATACTGGGTTGTTGTTGTTGTTGTTGTTAGATAGTTTAATCATTAATGTCATCCACTACGACCAAAAAAAAGTAGATTTATATCTCTTTCTAACAAAGAGGGAGCTAGAACGTTAAAGTACGGGGTCGGTCAAATTCTTTAAATTTACTCTAAACTTTAAAGTTATATTAAGTATCTAATAAATATTAAATTTAGAACTCCTAGTTTGCTTCTTATCATAGATTTCGCTATTAATATTTGGAATAGTAAAAGATTCTTGTAATATATTTGCCTTTCATTCCTATTTTAAATTTTTATATTAATGATACTTTAACTAAGACTTTTACCTATTTAACATTATAAGGGGTCGTTTGGTAAGAGGTATTAGAAAAAATAATACAAGCATTAGCTTTGTGCAAATACCTTGTTTGGTATATTTTTTCAACCTATGTATAACTAATACTTGCATTAGTTATACATTATACTTGGTATTAGCCTATATATAAGTAATGTATAGAAAACCGTGACATTAGTAATACCAAGTCTATTAGTGCATGCATTAGTATGATTAAAGACAAAATTGTCCTTAAAGTCCCTTAAAGCTAGAGAATATGGAGGGCAATTTTGTAAACAACTATTTTTCTTAAAAATTATGCAATGCATTATAATTTTTAATACACCACACCAAACAGTTTATAAAAAATAATATATGCATAACTAATGCTTGTATTAGTAACCCCTACATTACTAATCCCTGCATTACTAATACATTATATTCTGCACTATTCTTACACACCTACCAAACGACCCCTAACATTAATGAATCAGTCCAGAATTCTTTGAGGCGGGAAAAGAGTTTTTGCAGGTCTACACCCTATTTGGTCGATCTTCTAAAGTTAAGTTTGTGGTCACGTTCTTTATAAAGGCAGGAATAATTCAAAGCATCATTCACGGGGTAAGTGCACAAATAGCTATTTTTAACGATGTTATTTAGAGATTAGTCCGTAGTTATTTTATTCTAAAATTTTAAGTTATAAATTTTAACTACAGAACAATTCAAAACATTTTTGTTTCAAAAAATTGAACTAAAAAACTGAAATTCGGGACGCACTGGCTAATTCTTAAATATCAGCCCTTTAGAGTGAATACCTGATGTCATTTCTATATCATCCGTAAACATAAATTAAAAGGGAGATTTGCAGTCGTACCCTATATTTGTGTCACCTTTTAACCTGTACCCTGTTTTTTAAAATTATTGATTTGGTAGTCATCTCACAAAAAAATCCGTAATAATATGACAATTACATCCCTAACAAAAGATATAAAATAATCTGCTCCTCTCCTCTCAGCAACTTTATAAAAGAAATCAGAAACTTGTCCAGATTCATCTTCAGAATCACACTTGCATGAAGTTGTTTCACCTTGAACCTAAAACTTCATGCTAATGTAGCATGAAGTTGTTTCGTGTTGAAACTAAATGTAACGACCGGGCCGGTCGTTTTGACTACTGTAATTTCGTTCCCCCATTTACTGCTCAAATTGTGAATTACAATTGTTATTTGACTTGCCGGGGTAATTGGTTTGGGTCTGATGAGGTTTTGAAATGATTTGGAGCGCTTAGTTCCAAGGTTTAGAATTTAAGTTGAAAAGGTTGGCCGGATGTTGATTTATGTATAACGACCCCGGAAAAATTTTTGCTAAGAAAATTAAGGTTTGGTGGTGCCGAGGTAGATCAATTAGTACAAAGATTATAGAAATTTCTCGCAGCGAGCTTGCGAGACTTTTTGGGTTGAACAATGAACCGATATGTAAAGGAAAATTTTGTCGAAAAAGGGTCATTTCTGTGACCACTATGCGGTTGCAGAATCACTCTGTGGACCGCATAATGGGCGCAAAGTGGATCAGGAGACGGGCAAGATTTGAGAAAAATCTGCGGTGCACTATGCAACCGCAGACCTATTTTGCGGTGCATTATGCAACCGTAGAACAAGTATACAGACCGCATAGTGACCGCAGACCGGGTCAGTAATGCCTAGCTTTGGAGGCTAAATTATGCGGCCGGTATGCGGACCGCATACCTGTTATGCGATTGCATATGCGACCGCATAACTGCGTTGGAGCTTCCATTCTTTCTAATTTTTTACCCGACCCAACTTCGATTTATAGCCCTTGAAGCTCATTTTTGAGCCAAAAAATTGATATTTTAGAGAGAGGTGAGAGAATTTTAGAGAGAGAAAGTGAAAACTTAGTCATTTATCCATCAATTCTTGTTCAAGATTTGAAGATTTCACAAGGATCTTGCTAGGGCTTCAAAGAGGTAAGAATTTCTTTCCCCAATTCTTCAATTTCGGGTTTGGAGTAAAGATGGGTGATTAATAGTATGATTCTTGGGTGTAGAGTACTATATATACATACCAATAAGGTTGTGAAAAGATTGTTAAGTTCAAATGGGTAAGGATTGGGTTGAAAATGGTAGAAATCTTCATAGACTTTAATTGAAGATTTGAGGGTCTAGTTGTGTCGGATTTTGGTAAAATTTATATGGTTGTACTCGTAGTTAGATGGGCGTTCATATTCTGTAACTTTTATCGAGTTCCGATATGTGGGTCCCATAGGCAATTTTTGAGTTAATTTTGGATTTTATTGGAAAAATAGTATCTTCTTATGGAATTAATTACAATAATTGGTATTGACTAAATCAAATTAATTGTGGATTTTATGTCATGTGATTATTTTGGAGGTGGCGCACATGCTAGGTGACGGGCGTATGGGCGTGCACCGAAGGGATTGTAACTTGGTCCGTCCCGTAAAACTGTAAAGTCGAATAACATGTTGTTAGTTATAAGCTCTCTTTGTGTCGAAGAAATTTGACTGTAAATCATGTTAAAAATCATGCTTAGGCTATGTGATAGTATTGTTGAGACCCACAAAGGCCACGTACTTGTTGAATTATTTGCTAATTACTATCTTGTGCTCAGTCATGATTTTACTAGCGTATTATACCTCAATCTTTCTTGATATTTGTTGATGCACTATGTTATCTTTGTTTGGGATGATCTTTGTGATTTTTGAGAGCCCGAGAGACCAGAGAGGTGAAGGACTCAGTAAGGCCGATGGCCTGTTAGTGAGGTAAGGATATTATGGCACGTGAGTTGTTCGTGCATGATATTATAGCACGTGAGTTGTCCGTGCAACACGTGAGTTTTCCGTGCAGATTATGGCGCTTGGGCTGTAGGAGCCCCTCCGGAGTCTGTACACCCCCAGTGAGCGCGGGTACCCATTGAATGTGAGTGCTGAGGGCTGAGAGCCGAGTGATGAGTTTAGTGACTGTTGCCTGAGAGGCTGTACTTGCTTTGAATTTGTTGTTGTACTTGGTTGTTATCTGTCATTGTTGTGAAATCTTTGAAAGATTTTATATCCGGATTACATGAAATTGAACTATATAAAATTGATTTGACTTAAACTATCGGATTTGAAAGCATGTCTATTCGTTGTTGGAATTACTGAAAGTGAATTATAACTGTGTAGCTCGTCATTATCTTCAGTTCCTTAGTTATTATTGTTACTTGCTGAGTTGGTTGTACTCATACTACACCCTATACTTCGTGTGCAGATTCAGGTATTCCCGAATAAAGCGAGTGTTGATCATTTTGCGTAGTTAATTTTCAAAAGGTTTTTAGGTAGCTGCCATGTTCCGCAGACCTTATCTCTCCTTCTCTATATCCTTGTATACTGTATTTGGTCTCAGACTATTATAGATCATATTTTTCAGATTTGTATTCATATTAGATGCTCATGTACTCAGTGACACCAGGTTTTGGGGAGTGTTCGTGTCAGTATTTGTGGAATTTTGTATTGTATCAAATTATTGTATATTCAAACTTAAGAGAAATTGTGATTTATCAAGATTATTGGCTTGCCTAGTACCGAGATAGGCGCCATCGCGGCAGGTTGGAATTTTGGGTCGTGACAAGTTGGTATCAGAGCCTAGGTTACATAGGTCTCACGAGTCATGAGCAGGTTTAGTAGAGTCTTGCGGATCGGTACGGAGACGTATGTACTTATCTTCGAGAGGCTGCAGAACCCTTAGGAAAATTTCACTTTCTTGTATTCTGTCGTGCGAAATTGTTGATTCCGGAAACTAAAATTCTGTTATTCTATTTTCTCATAGATGGTGAGAACACGTACTACTGGATTGGACGGTCAGCCACCAGTGCTACCAGTTAGGGCCGTGAGAGGCCGGGGCCGTGGTAAAAGCTGGGGTCGAGGTAGAGGTCGAGGTCTAGCTCGTACCACAGTTGCACAAGCACCTGTAGTACCACCAGTTGCTCCAGCTCAGGAGTAGATTTCGGATATAGCTGAGCTAACAAGATCAGCTCAGGCACTAGCTGTGCCCATTGAGATTCCAGGTCTTCAGGTGACTTTGGCCCAGATATTGGCAGCCCACACTAGTCTTGCTCAGGTGGTTTTGGCTCAGGCTGCACCAGCCACTTCTCAGGCCGGGGGAGGTAATCATACCCCTGTTGCCCCTACTCTAGACCAGGTAGTACAAGGACTTCAGATACTGGGGGCACTATCAGCCTAGCCGGTTGCAGCTGCTCAGGCCCTGGTAGTTCCTGTTATGGAAGATAATGAGCATTGGAGATTTGAGAGGCTTCGACCTCCACCATTTAGCGGTGCCGAGTCAGAGGATGCTCAGGGTTTTCTGGATAAGTGTCAACGGATGACTCACATTTCATAATTTCAATCACAATCTTTCCTTATATCACCGCGTGAGCCTTGCATTTACTTTAAAAAAAATATTTTTTTCCCAAAATAGCTACACGCATTTTAGCCCCCTTATCTCATAGCATGGCTTCAAGTAATTTCCTTACTAGCAACACACGTATAAATTCCCACCTTATCTCACTGCATGCGTATCAACCCCTATCCTTATACTACCGCATGCGTATCAATATCACAACACAATAATCAACTCACACCACATGTTCCCATATGCCGCAACACATGCCAAAATCAATAATACCGATGTTATCACAACGAGTATTTTAAAAGGCGTGGGCATAAAGCGAAGAATATTATATATGCCTCAGCGAGACGTAAGCCCTATGGGTATTTAGTTTTAAATATTTTATAAAATAATATAATTAGAGTAAATATTTGTAAACAGGTAAAATTGCATAAAACTTTAAGAAAACTATAAATATGTGAGACACACACACACGCACACACACACACACACACGCGCGCGCACACACACACATATACATATATATATATATATATATATATAGATGTGCTCCGTCCCCATAAAAAACTAGTCAAAACAATCTATTATACTCTACTTACAAGCACAAGTAACTTGAGTCGAAAAGAATAAATTTTTCTACATGGATGAACAAAAAGGATGGCTAACCTCCAATTTGAACTTTGAACTTGCCGCTATGAAGGAGAACTGAGTTCTCTTTGTATTTGTAAAAAATAAATTGAATATTCGTTGCTTTTGGGAGATATTAGCAGCTTAGCAGGCAAGATAAAGAATTGGGCAAGACTATAAATTAAGGCTTCAATAAATAAAAAAAGGTCTTGACTTTTAAATTTAATACATTTAAGTTCATTTTTAAAACTTTTGAGTAATTACAAGCTGACTTTTGAGAATTTGAGTATTATATGAAGGACTTATTCAATAAATTTTATTTTAATTTGAAAAAGTCTGTGAGGCTTACTCCTCAATACAAAAACGCGCCTCAAACGTCCGGGCGTATGCCCCGAACGCCCGGGCGTACGCCCCGAATTGTTGGGCGTACGCTTCTTGAGACATTCACTCCACATCATCGCCTCGGGACATTTTTGGTGCGCCTCGTCACAAGGCTTGCCCCGAAAATGCCTTTTAAAAAACAAAATCACAACATATAGCCCATAGCTCAATCACAGTGTGTGCAAGAATCTCAATAACAACCAAATAAATGAGGAATGCTCAATAAATAAAGATATCTCAACAATTACCAACTTCAACCTCAATGTGATAATGACTCACAACTTCAACACCAATAACTCAACAAGAAGATATTCCACGAAATAACAACTTCAAGTAAGAGTATTTTAACAATGAAAAGGATAACAAGAAAATAAGGAAGCAAGCAACTTCAACTAAGCATATAAGAGCAATTATTACATTAAAGGGTATAACAAATGCTAACAACATCAATTAGAGCATGTGAGAGTAAATTTACCAATAAAAATGTATCATGTTATAACAAATTCAAGTAAATGCATGAAAGAAGTCTAAAAGTCTAAACCGGTCAAAATACCACATATAGCCCGTGTACACACTCGTCACCTTGTGTACACATCTTTTATATAGTACAATTAGCACAAACAACCCAAATCCTAAGGGTAGTTCCCCCACACATAGTTAGGCAAGATACTTACCTCAACTAGGCCAAATCAACCCTCGAAAATAGCTTTTCCCCTAAAATTAGCATCCACACAGCTCAAATCTAATCAAAATGACTTAATATCATCAAACAATGCAAGGAAAATCAATTACAATAAATAAAGCTTTGATCTTTAGAAATATTTCCCAAAGATCAACAAAGGTCAACCCCCGGGTTCACCCGGTCAAAACCCGTGTCCAAGGGTAGATTCCGACTACCCATAACCCCACGAGTCCATATATATGTATTTGTTTTACAAATCCGAGTCCAAGGCGACTCTCAAAACTCAAATCTTCATTTTTCAAACTTTAACAAAAATTCCCAATTTTCCTCTTTGACTCCCATAAATTTGATGTTACATCTAATATATAATCATAAAATATAGTTGAAAATTGATTAGAAACATTTACCCAATGTTTGTGGATGAAAATCCCCTCTCTAAATCGCCTCCAACCGAGTCTAGGGTTCTAAAATATGAAAAATGAGACTTAATGCCGACTTTCCAGCCCTTATGTTCAATTGTAGATGTTGCAATTGCGACACTGGGTTCGCAATTGCGACCCTCGCAATTGCGAAGAAAACCTCGCAAATGCAGCTACTGTCATCCTTAGGAAGCTTCGTGTCACGACCTGAAAGTTTTCACCGACGGGACCGTGATGGCGCCTAACATTTCACTTGCCA